>CBVK0102563245.1:0-14585 GCA_900067695.1 Picea abies | reverse complement strand
GTTGCACTCTCACTCCCAAATTTAAAATTGTTAGATGGCTTCTTGAAGAATGGAAAAGGGTCTTCATTTTGGATTTTCTTGGATGTTGTTGCCACCTTTTCCCAATCCAACAACGTCCTCTTCACCATTTCTCTTCATGTGGATGGACTCATTGATTTACATTCTCCAAGTCCATAAGGCAGCCCCAACAAATGGCCCTTAACTTGGTAATAGGTGCTTGTAAATTAATTATGAAAAATCCACATGTCCACAAAACACTCCCTCTCCCCTTTACCTTGGCCCCGTCTCCTTGTTTCCTTGTAACATACTTCCACAATGTATATTTGTTGTCTTGACCCTGTTGTTTTGTTGCAGTAGTGATTTTTTCAGCATTATAAGCTTCACTTCCAGCTCCATTTGCAGAAAATGGGACACTAAAAGAGGGTACTAAAGTTGTACAAGGGGGGGCATTCTTCCCTTTCCTTTTCCATTTTCCTACTGCCTTTGATGATCGAGCTATTATTTTTGTTGAAGGAGGAAGAAAAATCATTGTTGTAGGAAACAACTTGCAGTCTAGTAGTCAAATCCACTTACCAACACTTGGAATCTATTCAAACATGCACAAAACCCTCTTAGTAGCTTAATAAAATCTCCTGATAAATGAATGAGGAAATTTCTTTTTAGATGGCACAAACCTCCTAAAACGCGTAACACGTGTCCATAAATCAGGACACATGAAAGATTTGTGTCGGACATGAATTTAGGTCGTGTCTCATGCATATGACACGGCCTAAATTTGTGTCTGATGTGAATCCTTATGTTTTCGTGTCCTCGTGCAGGATTCGGGTCACGCAACCCAAAAAGGACATGTCATGTTTCATAGATGGTAATCAAAGTGGACCTCTCCAAAGCCTGTGACAAGGTAAGCTGGATTTACTTGACACTAATTCTCATTCTCTTGGGTTTTTGTTATCATTTTGTGGTATGAGTGATGAGTTGCATTACCTCTATGTCCTTTGCTATCCTAATTGATTAGGTAGCATCCCATTTCTTCATACTTTGCAAGAGTCTTGGACATGGGTGCCCCCTTTCCCCCCTCTTATTCTTACCAATCACTGAAGGGTTGAGTATATTACTAAAATATGCACTAGATAAGGGTGGCCTTAAAGGAATTTTCATAGGTCCTACATGCAATATCACACATCTCTTGTTTGTGGATGATATTATAATTTTCTATGAAGGTACTAGAAGGATAGTTGAGAAGTTCAAAAATATTTTGGACTTATTATGTAAAGTTATTGGTATGATAATCAATCTTGACAAATCCGCTCTATCCATGTGGGACATATCAAAGTAAGAGAAGATACATATTTCTCATTTATTTCCTTACCCAGTGACAGATTTAGATCAAGGCTTAAAGTATTTGGGTTTCCATATAAAACCTAACCTTTACAAAAAAAGTGTTTAGTAGTGGATGATTGCCAAAGCAGAAAATAAGATAAATCACTAGTGCAATCAATGGCTCTCAAGAGGGGATATATTGGTTCTTGTTAAAGTTGTACTAGAAGCAATACCAACATATTGGATTTCATTTGATCGGGTTCTAAAAGTTGTATTGGAGACAATTAGGAAATTGTGCTATAAATTTATCTGGTTAGAAGATAAAAAAAAAAATTAAAAAATTAAGGACTTGGTTTGGCATCGTGGAAAAAATTGGTTGTTCCAAAATAAAATGGAGGATGGGACCTAAAAAACGTCTTCCTTTTCTCCAAGGAACTAGCTACAAAACATGCATGGAGGGTTGTACAAGGAAAAGGAATGTGGGTCTAGGTAATCCAAAGCCAAGTACTTGTACCATCCACATTAGAGGATTGGGTTAGGAACCCTATGAAACAAGTGGATAATGCCTCAATTATTTGGAAAGATATGAACTCAATTTTCCAGTTGGTTGCTAATTAGTTGATTTGGTAGGTGGTTAAAGGGGATGAAGTACAAAGTGGGATTGACCCATGGATAGGTAGAAAAGGTCTACATAGATTACCCCCTCAGGTTACACAAGAGCTTCGAAACAAAGTATTTTTTCACTAAGACATATTGTGAATTGGGAGAGGTCTACAAATTGGCAACAAAAATGACCAACCTGGGAGGAGGTTGGATTGGGAGAATATATTACAAAAGTTTGGAAGTCATATATCAAAGATTTGAAAGATAGATATGTCAAAATAGGGGAAGATGATGACCATTTGTTATGGTCTCTCAACCCTTCCAGAACATATGTTCCTAAATTAGGATACCTAGCCCTTGTTGAGGAAGGCTTAGTGGAACAACTAGTTTGGTGTTGGAGAATCATTTGGAAGCTAAGGTGCCCCTCAAAAAATAAATTTTTCATGTGGTTGGTTTTAAATAACAAGGCTCCTACTTGGGAGGTGCTACCAAAAAAAATTCTTTGGCCCAAGTTGGTGTAGCTTATGTCATCAAATAGAGGAAATAATAGATCACTTACTTATGACTTGTTCCTTTTTCAAATATCTTTGGAAAGAAGTGGAAAGCATGACAAGGTTAAGGAATTTATAGGAAGGAGGAAATATAGAAGAAGCCTTTAGGTTTTGAAATGCAAACAAGTACATAAAGAATATTAGAGCTATTCCACTCAATATGGCTTGGGGAATATTGTTTGATATAAACATGAAGTTATTTGAAGAAAATGAGACTCTACCTCTCAAATGTGCAATCCAGTCTCTAAATATATTAAATGTTTATCCACAGATTGAAGAAAAACAAAAAAGGACAACTTATTAAAGAAGAAATCATCAATAAGGACTTTTCTTGGGCATACTTTGATGGTGTCTCTCAAGGGAATCCTCCAATAGGAGGTTCATAAGGCATCTTGTATCTCTCCTCAAGTCAGTATATATTTCAAAGTTGGGATAGGGAAATAAACTAATAATTAATATGAACTGATGGCTCTCAAATTAACCCTACAGCTAGCCCAAGAATATGGTGTTTCACATCTACAAATTTTGGGGGATTAGTTTCTAGTTATCCAATGGTTACGAAAGGAAGAATCACTCATAAATTTCACTTTATAACCATTGTTTTAGGGTCCCTATTTTGACGTATTTGGTACAATCCACAAGACCTTGTTTTGACCATTTACCTTGCCATTTACCCATCTTATTACTCCCTAATGGCATATTTTTCCATTTTGTCTTCAAAGTGCATTTTTGACTCAAAGGTAATTATTCTAGCCTAAGTATTGCATTTTCCTTCTTTTAGTGAATAAGATATATCTATTTATTCAAGTTGATAAGGTTACTGGAATGTTCTTGTAGCGTATTGAATAGGATCATGTAACTACCTCGATGGTTATGATACTTTGTTGAACTTCCCAGTCGATTCAAAGACGTGGGTTTTGTGGAGAAACACATACACATGGATACCTTTTGTCTACATCAGCCAAAGCTCCAACAATGAAAATGCTATTCATGGTCAACACTCCAACTGAATCTTGTAGCACGCGAGTTTTTGTGATTTCATGCCTTTGGTCATGAAATCGTAACGAGATGACCAAATATTCAATTATTCTTGTTCATTGATTTGTTTGAATATAATATTGTAACTTCTTGGTTATCTTTAGTAGATTTTGTACATGATTGGATGCCCATAATTACTTGTTTTGATTAAAATGTAATTGTATAAGTATTGAACAAGTGATAAGAGAGAAGCGAGACAAAGACTCTATTCAAGTTATGTACTATGTTTTTATGAAATACAAGGCGGTTTTATGTGAGATTAGTTCTTGAATTCTGGGTTTGTAAGAACGTAGCGAGCATACTTCTGAATGAAGGAAGAGACCCCTTCATCTCAGAAGTAGCACCCTAATTTAGTTTTATTTGTGTATTAGAATAGTGTAATTATGTTTTCTTCCATAATTTCGCAATTTTGATTATTCAATTTCTGTAGAAGGTGTGACACGATTCTGTAGTGAATGTTAATTGGTTGTTGTTACAATTTTATTCGTGTTGTGTGGTTCAAACTAATTCTTGTTGGAATATGATTCTCGTGCTTGTTTGTCTATCAATGTAATTGATGATCCTCTAAACAAGGAGTTTTTAGAGTTGCAATCTATGCACATATTTGTCACTAAATCTTCATTGGTTGGCAACTTCTCATGATAGAAACATTTCCTGCATTTATTAGATTCTCATTTCGATCGTTTATATTTTTAATGAAGGTTATCAGTCTAACTTATGGACTGAATGAAATAGAGTATTGTTGAATGCAAAAGTCTTGATTTAACCTACAATTCTACCTTAGAATATTCATTGTTAGATGAGAAACCATTCCCTAAAAGTTATGTTTTCTAGTGAATGAGAGAATGGTGTGTTAGTTGAGAAGTTTTTAGACACTTTGAGGTTAGTTATGCATATCTTGTGCCTGACACTTCGTAAGTTTACAAACTTGGATTGATGATTAAATGTACCAGAATTATTACCATATAATTCGCCTGCCAACTATATTATGATATACAACAACATATGTCTCACACATCTCTTTGTCTCATATATATAGGGACATGAACAAGGTAGTTGATGGCCTTTCAAAAGAGGGATTAGGACTAAAGCATGGTACCTAGATCATATCCATCCTTTAGGATGGGCTTACAAATGAATTCACTCATGCATAATCGTTATAATCATATATATTTATGTTTTACAAACAATGCACAAATTTCAAACTCTGCTTTTTGAAAAATGTAATTTTGTCTTTTTAAGTCATGGAACAACCATATTTTTTTATGATACAATTCATAGATATGTGATAGTGGATAGTTTTTGGATGCTTCTTTTGAAAAATGTAATTTATGTCTTTTAAGTCAAGGAACAACTATCTTTTTTTTATGATACATCCCTCCAATATGTATAAGAAAAGCATGTATGCAGAGCTATTGCTCCATCTGGCTGCAAAACACTTTTTTTTTAATGCATTGCAATATATGACAATGCAATTTTGTTTTCATAAATAAAATTATAATTTTTTTCCTTGGAAAAAAATAATGCCTTGTATTATTAAAGTATTTTATATTATTCATCAATGTTTACCACATTAAATCAATCATAATAATTTATATCACATGGAATATTATTAATCTTAATTAGTATGCTTGATGATGAGAGCATTTGATATTAATGAAAAAACATAGTGAGATTGTGAATTATGGGAGTTGCTTGAATATTGTTTTTGTTTGCTAGTGTATATGTGACTTGTGAGACTAACCTTTGGCTAAGAAACCATGACTCGGGGGAATATAAGCCATCAAAATCACATGGGCATCGTACTCTTCCTGAGCTATGCCAACACGTAGTTGGTTGGATTATTTAAGTGTCTTCTCTCTACTACAATGGGTTTTGAACCTGAATCGCCCTACAAACAAAACCCTTTGAAACCAATCACGTTAGCAAAATTTAACTAGAATTACTTGAATATAATTTTCAAATTCAAATTAATATTTTTAAATTTTATTTTTTTAAAACAATATTTCACATTAATTAAAACATTTTACATTTTACTAAGTAGTGTCTTAGACAATAACTTGTGTATTCATTAATTTAATATAATAAATGTAAATTCATATAAACACCACACAATAAAAATAAACCAATAAACAATTGTTACTTGTGTATTCATTAATTTAATATTTAATTTAATATAATAAGTAAACAATTGTTACTTGTGTATTTATTAATTTAATATAATAAGTGTAAATTCATATAAACAACACACAATAAAAATAAACCAATAAACAATTTAACAATATAATGTAAACACCAAAGATTGTTCACCTATATACATTATCCTGGTTGGAAATATTGTGACATAAAATTGGCAAAAATCAAAGCATTAAGAGATAACTATAAGACCCTAATCATGTAATGGAAAGATTGTGACACAAAATTGGCAAAAATCAAAGCATTAAGAGATAACTATAAGAATCCAATCATGAGACCCTAATCATGTAATGGAATGATTGTATGAGTTCATGCAAAGAATATAAAAATCCCTGGAACCAAATGTGATACACTTTGCAAATTTCTTTAAATATGTTCTTTTCTTTTTAACATAATATTTTATAATTTGGTTTTCATTTTGGTATGGTTAAATTCAATTGTTTTATATGCCTCTAAACTATATTATTGATGTTTCTAAATTAATTTATAATATCATTGATACAATTTCTCTATATTTAAATAATAGTTGCATTTCATTAGATAGTAATGTGGGTTCAATTTTTTAATCTTTTTCTTTTTAACATCATATTTTATAATTTGGTTTTCATTTTGGGATGGTTAAATTCAATTGTTTTATATGCCTCTAAACTATATTATTGATGTTTCTAAATTAATTTATAATATCATTGATACCTATATTTAAATAATAGTTGCATTTCATTAGATAGTAATGTAGGTTTAATTTTTTAATTTTTTAACTAGTTATTTGTTCTCAAATTATATCACATAAACAAATTTTTGTTATTGAAATTTTAGGACTATTTTGAAATTAATTATTTTTATAAATCAAAGAAGGAAAATTAATGATAATATTACAAAAAGTGAAGAAAAAGAACATAAAACATACATCATAATTAAAAATGAAGTTAAATGGTGTGTCTCTCCTTATAATCCAAATAATGTTTTATAAAATTCAAATAATAGTCATATACAAAAGTGTGTGTTTATGTTATAAGATAAAATCATAACTTTGAATAACTTCATCTAATTGTTTTCATTTTTACATTGTATTCAATCTCCTTGTACTCTCAAAGACCACAAATAAATTAATGGATAACTACATCATTTGGTCGATCTTGCAACATACACCATTAAAATAAAATAAAGTTAGTGTTGGTTGCAAGATACAATGCACTAAACATTTAATTATACAAATTATAATTGAACTATATAAATAATTTTAAAACTCTCACGTGTTGACAATACTTCAAAAAATGTGTACCTATGATACCCTTGAAAATATAATTAGAAAATAATTGAAGTTAACAATGTCAAACATCCTGAGGTTCACTATAAGATGTGGATCCCTCAACTATAACAACAATCATACAATGTTTGTATAGTCACATTAAGGTTTATAATATAACATATGTCATGTAAAACAAATTAAAATCTCAAATTACAATGCTTATATATATAGAACATAAAGTTCCACACGATTAGAGGTTTGTTTCACATTCTTTTGTTCTTTTGAAGAAAGTAGTTCCATTTGTTTGTCCATGCTCTTCTTTGATTTTGTGTGAACTTGTCCAACCCTTTCAAATTGTGATATATCCTTAGTTGAATGTCTTTCATGATTGCATCATATATTTTTACTTTGTAGGCTCAAAAAATCATGTTGTCTCTTAGTCACGATTTTAGATGGAGACATGGAATTGACAATTTTTTTCTTTAACTCTTCACTTAAAGTGTAAAACAAGTTTTCAATTGTTTCTAAATGGTCCAAATTTGTAGGCAAACTGCTCAATAAATCCCTCTCTCTTTTATTGATTGATGCATGTACAAATTTCAATCTATCAGCTTTAGAGATTGCATTTTTCAAGTTGTAGTTTCAAAATCAACATGATCTCATAAAATATGTACATGGTGAATGTTTGTTTGGTCTTCTGGTAGCAAGATTAATGTAACGGTTTCATTTAAATCAACTAAAAATCTAGGACTCTCAATAATAGGACTAGAAACATTTGGTAATGTATTAACGTCTAAATTATGTTCACTAACCTGCATTTAAACTTTGAAGATATGCTTACAAGCATCATCATTCAATGCCCAATCACAACTAGAAAAATTAAATTTGAACCTTGTATATATGGCATTATATCGAGTATCAAGAGTATCTTTATTTTTACTATGTACCAAATATTCATTTATACTTTTTGGGTCACATACACAGTCTTCATCTAGTATCTAGTTTTCTCTAGACTTTGAGAGAGTGTCTCGTTTCTCACACTTTGTAGGCCTTATAATTTTTGCTTCTTTTAAATGTTGATTATGAATATAATATAGTTCAACTTTTGTCAGCAACACAGATATTATTCAGTCCATCCACTTGTGGCATACATTATTTTCCTCACATAGGTATTATTAGATTGGGAAAAAACATAATAACATACACCAAAGAATATAACCATTATAATCTCTTATTCAAAGCATCAAATAAATCGGTAAATCAAAGAATGCAAGAAACAAGAGAGACAAGAGTTTACGTGGTAAAACCCCATTATGGGGAAACATCCACGGATGTTGATCTTCTATTCTTCAGGAAAAATCTCCAATGTTACAATGTTTGGGCATCCCCATGTATGCATTACCTCAAACTACATGTTCCCCTCATTCCCACCTAAAGGCAAGCTATGATACAATGTTATATTAGGAAAAAATGTAATAACATACATAAGGAATCTAACTAGTCTAATATCCTATACAAAGCATTAGATAAATCAGTAAATCAAATAATGCAAGAAACAATAGAGACAAGAGTTTACGTGGTAAAACCCCATTGTGGGGAAACATCCACAGAAACTGATCTTCTATTCTTCAAGCAAACTCTCCAATCTTACAATGCTTGGACATCCCCACATATGCATTATCTCACACTACATTTTTCCCTCATGCCCACCTAAAGGGCCTCCTTCACCTTGATTACATATGAGAGAGTGAAAGGAGAACAATTCTCATAATGCATGTAGGATAAACCATTTTTATAACATTGATAACTATTGAAGAATAACTTTACAAAATTCCATAGTCATGTACATGAGACCACTAGGAAATGATTTTAACATATTCTAACAGATACCTATATTTTAGACAGCTATGGTAGGATTAAATTGCATTATTTGTGTCTTGATTGGAATGTGGAAATTTTTATAATCTTTTGTCCACATATCGAGAAAAAATGATCATCAACTAAAAAGGAATAATTAAAAACATGCAATTATGGAAAAATAGTGATGATCCAATGTTTCAATACACTTACATACTTTATCATTTGATAGTGAAATGGTGTTGAAATATTTCATAAACTTTTCCTCTTTATTGAATTCATTAATTCTTGCAACTTGTTTTCATATAGACTCGCCATCCTGGAACAAGTGCATGGTTTCCCCTAAAGCACAAAAATTGAACTTTATTTTCCTCGATTTTCACTTTATTTCTAACATTTTTCATCCATGCTTGATGGGCATGCCATACACATAGTAAAATGGAGGAATTAGTTAAACTCTTGAAATGGTGTTACATTAGAAGAGAGTAAATTATATGAACATAACATTACTTTTTCATGTTTCCTTTGAAAAAAAAAAACAAATGTGGAACCTTAATTCATGAGTCTCAACAACAATATCATCTGTGATAAACACTTGTACATGCCAATTTGAGCATTCTTTCATTCCAATGGAAAATAAAGCTAACAACCATCTGTGAATATCATATGTAGTATTATGTGATGAAATCACCTTAGTCACTGGGACAACATTACGGTGTTTTTCAAATACCATTAACCTATAATGTTGATACTACATTCAAAGTACAAAAGTAAAAATATTATATTTAACACACAATAATTTATTTCAAACAGCATAAAGAAATGAAAAGGTCAATAATACGCACCCCATACATGTTTGTACTAAATGTGGAATCCATGGACATAGCATTTTTTGTGAATCCATCGCCATCATGGAATGTATATAATGTGTTTGTATGCCTATAATAATGAATGATATGTTCTACACAATATATTGTGTTTGGTAGAAAAAAAAATATCTAGAAACTGATTGTACCAACACTCAACACTTATCTGATCACTCTCACCCTTCATGTATTTTTTTTATAATATTATGGTAAATGTTTGAAATATCCACCCTTCTGATTAATTCTATCACAAGTTACCCCTATGAATAACTGACCAAATCGGTGCTCCACATCAGACATGAATTTGTCCCAAACCATTGTGACATTAAAACCATCCACAAACATATTTTTGACATGGGCTCATATATCCATTGATAAATGTCGTACATACTTGAATGTTTGAGGCTTACCCATTGCATTCTTCCTGTGACACATAGCACTGGATTTATAGATATACCTACACTTAGTATATATTAGAACAACATCATCTATATGTACATAAAGTCAATGCATGATGAAGTGGCATCTACAACCAAATTTAATGTTTATGTGTGGATTGTGTTTTAGTTTTGTATATTCTTGTGGATTCATTGTAATCTCACCACTTGGGATTTTGTGTGCGAACTCTAGACCATATGCACACCAATAACTGAATAAAAACAATGATAACAAATTAGGAAACATATCCATGCATTTTTTTCATAATGAACTTGAATTGAAAAATATCCACTTTTTTAGATCAATTTGTACTAACAACAAATTGAGTTGGAGAATCTTCCTCTGATTGCTCCCCATTTATAAAATCCTCAAGTTGAGTATATGGAATAATAATGACTTGATCCCCTCCAATTTGTGTCCATGTTATATCTTTAGCTAAAAATTCTATCATATCTTTTGGATCCTCAATCTCCAACTCCATAATGTCATCCCACTTGCCCATGTATAGAATACCTATACAAATTTGAAGTTTTTGGAGATCAACACATACAACATTTATTTTTTATAAAAATTTATCAGTGGTCTCTGATATTCAATGTTGCATTACAATCCATTTTATGTGATAGAGTGTTCTATAATCCAAATGGCATAACATGATACATAATTTTTTGGGAAAATGATCAGAATAATGGCCATATGAATAAATGGAAAAAAATGCAGGGATGGTAGTAGAATGTGATCTTAGCAAGGATGAGCCTAATATAAATGAAGTTGGGCTGGGTTATGAGAGAGATCCAACAAACCTTGTCAAAGATATTGAGAGAGAAGTAACCCTTCCTAAAAAAGAATGGGAGGCCACAAATCCTAATAAAACGCCTAGGTGCCTAGGAGTCTACTATGTTGTCTATCTATTCACATGGGGATATAAGGTGAGAGGTCAATAATAAAGCATCAATTGCCACCACATGTGCATTGATGACATGTTTGGCCTTTCCCTTTCCTACTTGCAGACATTAATCCCCCTTTCCTCTTGATTCTTCAAAAAACATTATTTTTGGACATTTACGCACCCTAACAACTATGCAAGGCACATACATATGCTTGTTTCTCCATTGCAAGGAGCATACACCTTATTTTTTCTCAAAAAAATAATATTTTGCACATTTTTGGGCAGGGTTCACGAGTTCACCCAGTTCCTTACCCCCTATTTCCCGTATATAATTATTTGTAACTAATCCAACTACTTAGAGAGGGTATAAAATGAGCCTAAGGCTAGACGAGAAGAACAATCATACTTGAAGCAACATAATGCTGGTAATTTCTTGCCCCATATGCAATCCCTTATTCCATTACTATTGATTCATTTCCTCGGACCTGGAAACCCATGTTTCCATCCTTTCCTTGTTTTATATTTATGGTCAATAAGTATCCCATTTGTCTTCTTTGGGCTTTCACAAGCATTGGAGTCAGAGGTGCTACCTATAGTCAGTGGCATGGGTAGAGGAACCCGGATCCAGGTTCCATAGTAGTGCCACCAATAGATGCAGGTTGTAACAATCCTATTTTTGTTTTTAATTTAATGGAGATAACTCTTTCCTATCCACCTCTAAGTTGTTATTGAATGATGGTTTCATTTGATTTCCAATAATTTAGAATATTATTTTTCTTTAATTGTTATATACTTTAAATTTAGTTATTCAGATAACTACCTCTCTCTTGCAACATCTTTCTTTGTGTATGTGCAGGTAATCAAAGAAAGGATTGGAAATTCGGAGCAAAGATTCAATGGTGGATCAACATCAAACATAGGGTACAAGGCTAGTCTTTGTTTCTCTTTGTAAGGATTATTTAGATAGTTATTTTATGCTTAACTACTTTCTGGGATTGAGTTTGTTTTTCAAAGGTCCTCGCTCTGTTGTGGTTTTAACCTATAGCCATAAGGGATTTTCCTCATAACAGTCAAGGAGTGCACATGTGGTGAAACAATTTTGTATAAATGTACTTCAATAAACAACAATGTAAAACTTTTGATGTCGGATTTGTTGACATGAGGTTTTGTGGGAAAAAGAAGCACATGTCCTATGACTCGAGTGATCTTCAACTCAAAATGTAATTTGGCCTTCCAAAAGCTCTAAATGGTAGGTGATGAATTTCTCCAAAGATGGCTAGTGAAGGTAATATAGAGTTAGTTATAGTGAAGGGAAATGGAGGCATTTCCCAATGGTTGACAACTATCTACCTTAGGTGCCATCGCATCCCACAAAACCCACCTAGTGGTAATCCTAAGTTTTAGCCACTAAGATACCTTTCTGAAGTGCAAATAAGGGATTAAACCTCCAACATGCATAGCTCACAATTTAAAAGAGTTGGGTGGCTCAATCAACCAACATAAACAACCAGAACTCAACATTTGCACATTATAGCGTGTCATCCTTATCTTGGTTTTTGTACATTTTCTATAAAAGAATTTGAAGCACCCTAGGACAACAACTATGTTTCAAAATGAGAAATGATTGGAGGGGTGTTATTTTGATGCCTAGCCCCACAATCCTAACTTAGACAACAATGATAGAATAAATAACAACTATTGAAGTAAATTCTAGACCTACTATTCAAAAATGAAATTACTATAAGAAATTGATTGCAATAGTAAGTGATTAAACACAAGAGTTCATTATTTTACCTAGTTATCTCTTTTAGGCAACTAGGAAATCAACAAATCAACAAGTGATGTGTGGTAATAAGATGATGTGTAAAGCTGTAGATTTAAGTGCTATATAAAACAAGGACCATCCATGTTGTAAGAACAAAGAAATATGATTATGCTCCAACTAACTAGGTTGAGCTTCTCCATTATTTTTATCAAAGAATGCATCCCTTTGTCCATTGGACATACCAAAGCAGTGTACTCTACCCAATCATCAAGTGTATGGACCTTCAAAAACTTCAAAAATTACTCAACATCTAATATGATCTAAGAATTCAACAATGGAGGTGGAGACCACACCATTTCCCCCTTGAGAAGAGGAGGTTTGGGAATGGAGAATGTGGAGGTTGTGGGTTTGCTTGAAATCAACCCTTTTTCAACAATAGTTTTGGAAGGTCGGACCTTAGGGTCCATCACCTCTTTATTTTTTTAGGAGGTATTTTCCACCACTCTATCCCATCCATCATCATTTCTTGTAAGCGAGCCCAATTGGGTTTGAGGTTGAGGAAAATGGTTTTATTAAGCGGGTGGTAAATCAAGTTTAACCATGGTTAGGACTTTTTAATCCATTGTAATTGTTTCAGATGTTAATATGCCTCACAAGTTACTTTCACACTTTACCTCTAATCTAGATATAAACAATTTCTTTCATGCATTTTAATAGAATAATCTTGAGATAATCTCTTGTTTGGTGTCAAGGGTTAAAATGCAGGTTATCTCATGGTATATAAACTTCCCTATAACTATTGAGATATGGCCCAAAAAAATCTAGAACGACATTTACAAGCCTAGAAACTCCACCTAGATGGGACAATAGAGTTGCACATCATGCTCAACTAAGAAGTCTTTATCCCACATAGACATAACCACTAAGGTGTTATGGAAAATCCAAGGGCATTGAGAGATAACATCAACACAATGAGTTTCTTCTTTAAATGAAATAAAGAAAAACCCTTTTATCAAGTTATGGGTACTTATTTATGTCTCTCCCAAACTTCCTTAACCCAAACCTTAATAACATACTCAAGTGGAATCTAGTTGAAAAAAATCTCAAGGTTTGAGTGTCATGTGTGTTTATCATAAATACTAGAATATATATATATATATAATGTCCATAGGAGTTTCTTTAGAAGGGATTTCATTACCTTGTGGAAGACCTTTGAAACAAATTTTTGTAGAGCCTTCCACTAAACCATGGTTGCAATAACTACCCTTGTGAATAACTAGAGCAATTGTTGAGTTAGTAAAATCAACTTTGGGCCCATGTTCATCCATCTTAAGGCACTCTCAAGTCTTGTGACAAGTGTGAGCTACCCCTTAGGGCTACCACATGAAAACTAGGTTGTGAGAAAAGAAAGTTAAGGGGAAAAACTATTAGTAATAAAGACCAATAACGCCAAACCATCAAACCTTAGTAGAATTAACTATTTAGTATATTGCATTTAGTACTCTACTAGCTTGATTAGTGGGTTTCAATAATAACAAACCAACATCACACCATATTAATATTTTAAAGTCGTGTTAGTTTGTAAATTTACATCATTTTGAAGATAACTACTTTGTAGATGATATAAATATTCCTATATATAACCATCTTGTACGATCAAGTACAATTATGAATGTTTTTTTACCCATTCATTCTATGTGTGTTGACCACTTGAGTATCATATAAATTATAAAGTGCATGGGAAATTGATGATGTTCCTACAACAATCATTCAACCTATAAAATCCACCACATACACTAATGTGGATGCAATA
>CBVK0102563210.1:0-29903 GCA_900067695.1 Picea abies | reverse complement strand
TTTTCTTTTCTTTTTCTTTTCTTTTTCTTTTCTTTTTCTTTTCTTTTCTCAAATTATTTGCAGAATGGAAAATCATTTGATAAAAAAAAACACTAAAGAGATAACATTTCAGTCACTAGTTGATCCTATAAATTATAGGGTTATAACACCTTGGAGCTTGCAGTCCTTAATGGAAGGGTTGTTCATGATTTAAAGTGGGTTTATATCATTGATTCTTGATTTATTGATTCTATGAATGCTCGAAATCATATCCTCTATTCACACTCGCTATATTGTACTAGGTACCTTGGGGTATATTTTCATTATTGGTCATCCCCCTCATGTCTATTAATGGTATACCTCAATGATTGATAATTAGGTAGTTTCTACCATGCTCGACATCAACTCATCTATTCACATGTTTTAGAATCATACCATTGGGGTTTGCGATGAAAACCTTAGGCTTGGGGCCACATCACTCATTGACTCAACCCCTCCCAAGCTAAAACCAAGTGTATCATTATAATATGAGTCCTTTGAAGACTACAGGGGAACTCTCATTGGTGCTCGATGTCTTCTTGATGTATAATATGACATAGATACACATTGTATTTTCTTGTGGCTATGATCTATTTGATGATATGGATCCACTATGTATGTTTTCATGGCCATTGTATTTCATTTCACTTCATGTATCTATAGTGTATAGTATTGGAGGCCATGCTTTGTCTCTCTTCCAAGCATAGATATGCCTACCTCGAGTATTATCTATATATGTTTGGTTGACATTTGATTGTAAGTTCTCCTTGGTCTCTTAATATGTCATATCCCTCCTTATGTTTCCTCATGTTCCATACCATTATTGTAATGTGTTTTGGACATCAATTCCTCTTTTTACCTCACACATTAGGGAGCATCTATTACATACTTATTTTTCACCAAGGGACACATGGAGGACCCATTGATGTTTTCCTAGTGAAAAACATTATTTCTCCCTCAATTTCATTGAGTTTGAGGGAGGTCACACTCTAACCCACTAGTTGAACATGACCAGACACTTGTTTCATATATGAAAGTACAAGACTAGTTTTTGGCTAAGCTACTAATATCCCATGACTTCCCCTATTGCCTTATAAAATTGATGAATTACAAGGAGAACAGTTCAAGGTGAGTTGTTTCCCTCATGATATGAGCTTAGGAACTCTCAAAATAGTCAATGTTCATTGAGTTATAGAGATCTAGAAGAATCACTTAGCCTCCTCCACCAGTCTATATAAAGAATACATTTCAAGGGAAAGAGGAGGGAGAATCTGTTATAGGTTTATGCAACATAATTTTTTTAGAGGAACTCTTATATAGTTTGGTCTCCATATTAGGTCAGAATTTGTTTTGTGAGGGATAGGAGCTAAGAAAATGGTCCATGGAGGACTTCCTTAATGAATGAAGGTATTTTTCACGGTTTATGTATTATTTCTCCATTTATTTACATAGATCTACATGGTTTTCCCCTTCCAATATTATTGAAATCAGTCATATATGTTATATCTAATCTTTACTTTAGTAGATCATATTATATATAGTATAGATTTATAATTTCCTAATGCCTAGAGAGGGTTGAAGTTTTTTACTTGGTGTTTCCTTATGTGCATGAAGAAGGTAGCAGGAGTTGGACCTAGAACTTTGGAGCTTCATCAACTGGGATACGTAAGGACAAATGTTGGATCATAAGGTATTCCTTTCTCTCTCTTAGCATAATATGGAATACATCTATTAGATATAGGGAACAATATTATAGTGGTATTTCCTGCAGTATGTCTCAGATCATGGTCATATCTGATGGAGTACTCACCTATTCATACAAAAGAATTCTCTACTAACAATAGGAATCTTCATAAAGGTAATTGTATCACACCTTTGCTTATCTGAACTATTACTTTCTATGTAATTCATAGTACTGATGACTTACATCTCCTTATAATCTCTCCATTATCATTCATTTTACTTTTATCATGAAATCAAATCAATCCCTTGCAATAAAATTGCAAATTAAATTCACTTTGAACCTTGTTGAGAAAAGTGGAACATTGATGCAAATGGTAGAATGGGGAATATAATGTAACAAGATGATATCCTTGGGTAATTCCAATTAAGTGATCTCCTACCCTTGTTATTAGGTCATATTTACTCACTTTAAGTGGTTTAGAATGTAACCTTCTTAGGCAGTTAGGCAACCATTAGTGTTATAATTTCTATTCAAAATACTGTTAAGAGTGCAAGGAATTCAATGTTCTTACTTTTCTTGATGAGGCTTCTAGAATCTACTTCATCTTCAAAAATATGTTTGATTCTTTTATATTTCCATTAGTGGGGAAGATTTTAGGCTTCTAGTATTGTTTATTAGGAAAAAACATTACATTGGCAAAAGGATATGGATGGTCAAAAGCAAGCCCATTATTATTCTTGAAATCACCAAATTCCTCATCCTACTCAATGATTTCTACGTTGTTTATATATTTTGTAAAGATATTTACATGTGTACATTTCTAAATTTTTATTTTTCTTGGGAATGTCCTTTCATTGCAATATCAACCTTTACCATAAAAATTAGAACTCTTATTATTCTCTCTGGGAAATAAGTACTGAAATCCCCTATAATCTTTCATCTTTCATGGACAATTTGGGACCTACATGTTGTGAGCATGTCCTAATATTGACACCAATTCAAGAATTGTGTGCCCAAGAAACACTTTGAAATATAATTGAAGTTGTTGTTAATTTATTGATTGATGTGTTCATTGATTCTCGCTCTTTTTGAGTAGGATATTCTACTCTCAATCTTTTATGTTGAGGTATGAGAAAACAACAATGTAATGTTCTTACATTTGTGCATTGTAGTATTATTACAATATTTGTAAGCATACCATAAGTCATCATTGCACACATTACAATTTTCTTCATTATATATCTTATTTCAATATTATACCTGAAAGGAAATGGTTTATAATTAGCTGCATTCAGGAAATGCAAAGGGGAAAAGAATATGAATACACTTAATATAGGACTCAAGCTTACAACTAAATATCATATAATGGATAACCAAATTACCTACCAAAGTGAAGATACACTATAATAATGATTATGATGTAATAAGTTCACTTTTATGCATAAATATAGTAGAGTACCCAGGCAAGAAGGAAGGTAAACTGACCTCCAATGTCACAAAGTATTTCTTTAAACGTCCCCTATGCCAAGAAGTAGAAGTTAGTAAGCAAGTCGAGATCCAATTATATTTCAATTCAAGAATGGATTCAACTCCAGAAAATGGATAAAAGGTAATGAGTTTTTATATACTCCAATTTCCAATGACATAATTCCATTATGAAAAGGATAGTGAAAATATTACCTTATAACACTACATTATAGACACGTTTCTAACCCAATGTTCATGATGTTGATTATTTGAAGCATGCTACTTTAGCAAACAGAAGTATGCAGGTGCCAATATTATGGGACATGGGCACATGTAACTTGTCTCCAATGAGTTCCCTATAGAGACTCGTAAACCATGGTTGGATTGTTTATCGTGAAGGAACACATAGAATTTTAGATCTTTGGTTGGCTACTGTTCTCTTTTTTTAGGATGGATAAATAGGATGGAGAAACCAATAGACTCTCCAAGTTCTTGAAATTTAATAGCTTCAAGAATGTACTCGTCATAGGAGAGTAATACTCACAAGGAAAGCAGTTGATATTAGAAAGCAATTAATTTCTCATTAAAAAATAAATTGTAAATTGATTATAATTCATTTATTTATTTGGAAGTTTTGGGATATATTTTTAATAAATTATGAAATAGAAAGTTGACAAGTTTCTTTATTTCTCAAGGTTTGGTGTACAACAGTCTATAGTAAATGTTACTTCGTTATTGTATTTTGTGACTTTTATGTATGTTGAAATTTATGTGATTTTATTATTGTGTTGACTATTTTACTTATATATATGAGGACTGCATGACACTACCTAAATTGAAAAAAAAATGATGATGGTGTCTTTATGAATATGGGTACATTACAATACCTAGATAGGGGAGAAAAATAATGGCCTTAGGCCCAAAAAAAAACTTCTTGAGCTCAATTTTCATGATTGAGGTTTAAAACCACCACACAAATCCTTTCTAAGGGATGGATGGCCTATACAAATATTTTTGATACAATTAGTATGTTTTACTCAATAAAAAATGGTATTATGGATTATATCATTGTCAGGGGAGGAAAACAAGGGCGTTAAACTCAAAATGAAGCTTCTTGATATCAATGGCCATGAAAGAGGCCTCAAACCACCATAAATATCTTGTCTAAGGGATATATGGACTTTAGGTTGGATATGGGAACCACCAAGTATGGAATCTAAGGCCTTTACCATGGATGGGGGAGGAAAAGAAGGGCCTTGAGCCCTAAACAAAGATTTCTCATGCTCAATGGATGTTAACAAGCCTATCATTGGGAATATTCACACCATTAGTATGATTTGCATAATAAGAATGGGTATCAGAACCTTGGCCATGGATGATGGAGGAAAACATGGGCCTCATGACCTAAACAAATCTTTCTCATTCTTAGTGGCCATGAACAAGACATTCAATTAGGAATGTGGACACCGATATTACGTTTTTCATAGTATGAATGGATATCAAACCTCAACTATTGCAGGGTAAGGAGAATAACAATTGAATCATGTCATAAATAAATATTCCTTATTCTCATTGGCCTTGAACAAGTTGTATAATAGGTAATATGGGCACCATTAATATTTTCTTCACAATAAAAGTGGATCTCATGATAAGTGCCATGGATGTGGGTGGAAGAAGGGGCCTTATACACTAAAAAAATCTTCTTAATCTTGAACAAGGCCTAAAATGACCATGAGTATCCTCTCTAGTATACCTCTAGTCTCTAGGAGATTCTTTAGTGCTATTGGTATGTTTTTTTCCTCTATGGGGGAGATTTAGTTCAATCAGTATTTTTGCATAATAAGATCGGGTATTGAGACCTATACCATTTCCACAGAAGGAAAAAAAAGTGCCATAGACCCAAAAAAATGTTTTTTCATGTTAATGACAATGAACAATGCCACAAGCCACCATACATATCCTCTCTAAGTGACCTCTAGTATCCAAGGGAATATTTTGTTCCATTGGTATGTTTTAGGCCTCTATATGGGATATTTTACACCATTACTATGTTTTGAACAATAAAAATGTGTTTTATGGCCTATGTCATGGCTAGGGGAGGGGAAAAGGGCCTTTAGACCAAAATGAAGCCTTTGAATCTCGATGATCATAAATAAATCCTAGAACTACAAGGAAGATCATCTCTAAGGGATATATGACCTCCTGTTGGGATATTGGCACAATTAAGAGTTTTATAAAACAACATGTGGGAGTCAACACTTGTACCAGTACTAGGGGATGAAAACAAGGGCCATAGTCTCTAAACAAAGATTCATCATGCTTAGTGGCCATCAACAACACCTTTGAATGGGAATATGGGCATCATTACTACATTCATAACAATAATAATAGGTCTTAGGAACCCTATCGTTGTAAGAAAAGGGAATCAAGGGGATTAGATACTCAATAAATATACTTTATATCAATGGCCATGAACAAGGCCATGAACCACCACTCATATGTTTTCTAATGGATATTTATCATATTTGTGGGATATGGGTTCCATTCATCATTTTTTAGCATCATAATTGGGTCTTGAGGCCTCTAGCTTGAACCTTAGTGCCATTAGGAAATTTTGTGTAGCATGAAATGCAATAGGGGACTTGAATTTTTTTAAGGAAGGAACATAAGGCACTCGGGCCCTATTTGAAAATTAAAAGGATCAATATTCATGTATTAGTCTTGAGTAACCACAAGATACCTTTCTGGGGAACTGTTTTAGTATATTTTGGATATTTAGCACCATTAATTGTTTTTTCAAAATTAAAATGGGTCTCAAGTACTATACCAGGGCCAACGGAGGAAAATAAGGACCTAAGGCCCAAAATGAAGCTTCTAAAGATCAAGCTCCATGAACTAAGTCTCAAACAACCATATATATATATATATATATATATATATTAATGGATATTTGTCCTACAAGTGGGGATATAGGTTCCATTAATATTTTTTCACAATAGATATGGGAATTGGGACCTATACCATGGCCAGGGGAGGAAATAAATATCCCAAATCCCTAAGTGAATATTTCTCATTCTCAATGGCCATAAACAAGGATTTTGATTGGGAATATAGGAACCATAAATATGTTTTTCATAATAATAATGGGTATTAGGACACCTACCATGGAATTGGGATAAATTTGAGGGAGTTAGGCCCTAAAAAAAAATCTCTAGCTTCATGTCTATGATCAATGCCTTAAACCACCACATAGATCCTCTCTAAGGGATCTCTAACCTCCAGGTGGGATATCGGTACCATTCATAGGTTTTGGGCACAATAGTTTGGTATCAATGCCCCCAAGTTGGACATCAATTCCATTATGAGGTTTTGTGCACCATGTAAGGCACTCAAGTCCTTCTAGATTGTGAGGAAGGAACATAATGTGCTAAGGAATTATTTGATTATTCTAAAGTTTGTGATTCATGTATTATTCCTCAAACAAATAGAAAATAAATTTAAAAGGATCTTTGTCTTTTGTGAGGGATGTTTGGTGGAATTTTTATGTTTGTACAATAAAAATATGTATCCTCAAATCCTATATTGTGGCTAGGGGAGGAAAATTTTAAAAGAGGACCTTAGGTGAAAAATGATGCTTCTCAATCTCAAGGGCCATGGACTAGGATTCATGCAACCACACATATACTTTCTAAGTGATATTTGGACTCCAGGTGAGTTATGGTTTCCATTATGATTTATTTGTAATATATATGGGAGTTAAGGTGAACACAATGGTTAGGAAGGAAGAAAATTCTTGGCGCCCTAAAGAAATATTTCTGATTCTCAATGACCATGAACAAAGACTTTGATTGGGAATATGGGAACCACTAGTCTATTTTCCACAATAAAAATGACCCATAGGATCCCTCTGATGGCTAGGGAAGGAAAAAAAATGCCTTATGCATTGAATACATATTATTGACATTGATGGCCATGGACAAGGCCTTGAACCACTTCTGATATCCTCCCCATGGGATGTTTTCCCTATATATGAAATATTGGATCCATTTATAGGTTTTGAGAATAAAAATTGGGCATTAAGGCCTCTAGGTTGGACCTCAATACTAATAGTACGATTTTCACAATACATAATGGACTTAGAGCTTTGAACATGGTTAGGGAAGGAACATATGGTGACATGACCTATTTTAATATTTCTAGGATAAAAATTCATGATATAGGTGGATATCAATGGCCACCCACCTTTTCCAACTCGCTCAAAACAATTTTCTCACAATTTTGGTAATTTACTATTTTTAGTAGTTTTTAACTTATGGGGCCATTTTGAGGGCCTAAATGAAGGTTTTTTGGGATAGAGGTTCTCAATGATAGCCAAAGGCTATGATTGATCCCCCTAAATGAATCTCCTCGACTATACCTTTCCAACAAGCTATCGTGCGCCCCAAACGGAGATTGTATGCCAAAGTTATGCCCCCGGGAAGTTGACACACCAAACTACCCAAAACGGGGTCCACAAAACTGTTGGCTTTTCATCTTCAGAGGTTAGGGTTTTGGATTTTATTTATGATAAAAAGTCCTTTGGAGCCTCATTTTAAAATCATCTTCTTGTGAATGCAAGTAGCAAACACCTCTCTTCTCAGAGATAAGCTGCCACCATTCTAGCGAGTCTTTCATTCTGTATTTTTACAATCTTTGTACATTTTCACGCATTAATAGAAAATTGTGTATTATTGTATATATGTGTTTATGGTTGCATCTCTGATACATTAAATTGTGTATTATTGTATATATGTGTTTATGGTTGCATCTCTGATACATTTTTGTTATATTATTGGATTTTCTAGATATCTTTGTGCATTTCTTTCTTATATCTCCACTCTCATTTTGTGCCGAAAATAATCTAGATCAACATCATCTTGAAAGAGATAGAATTCAAGGAAATTGATGAACTAGAAGAGTAGAATATATATCTTTAGAGTTTAGGTTGTTGACTTTCTAAAATGACCTTTCTTCTTCCAACTTTAGATAAAGGATTGAACTTAGAATATAAACCTCTTTTTCTTCGATAAGAACGAGATCTAGAGGACATAAGACAACCTCTTACTGAGGGGGATGATTTTGGGCCTGCCTTTGGTGGGCTTCCCACTGTTCATGGATTCTAACATCTCTATTAATGACCTCCCAAGAACGATGAATTTCAACACGACTGTGAGTAGTTTTTAAAATCAGATTGAATAAAGTCAAAGAAATACTAGTCTGATCATCTCAACTATCTCCAGTGTTGGGTTGTCATACAATAGGCAAAGTCATGAAAAGATAAAATAAAAAATACAAATACCAAAGAAATATGGATAAATTTTCCCTAGTATGGTCACAAAATAAATGTTGATAAAAATGAATGGATATCCTTATACCAATATTTTTGAATCTTGCTAGGCTAAAGAAATATAGGTAGGATTGTTACCCTATGTTGATAGCCTTTTACAAAAATATCAATTAGTCCTCAAGAAATATCTACTTCGGGCTAATGTTGTCTTTTATGTTTTGTTTTGACAAAGAAATAAAGAAATGTTGTAACATAAATTTATAACAAATTTTATGAACAATCATGAAAAACAAAGATCATATATGTATTCTAAAATGAGACCCAAAACCATCAAATGATTTTATTAATTTAGTTCTGAATTACAACCAAAAACATTCCTTCATACCCTAGAATGGGTAAGGACCAGAATATGACTTAGAATTTAGAGGTGGAATGTTACATCACATAGAGACGACTGGTGTTTTCTAAGTAAAAACAAGACTGAAAAAAAATGGATCAACAAGCCATAGTATGTCATTGTCCCGACTCTTCATAAAATTCCTAATTAGCACTAAAAGTTAATACAAAAATCCAATAAGAATTCATAGACTATCGAAAACAAATGTTCAACCTTCTAAAGCATGTCCATAGTCAATGCTTCTTGGTCTTGCTTATAGCCACCTTTAGTACGAACTTGCTATCAACAATAAGTTCTTAGCTTTTAAGTGATTCATAAATGAATGGAGTAGTAATGTAATCTCACTCTAGAGAAATAGCAAACCTTATTAGATTTTGTGCTTCTATCTCCTTGTATAAGTATCAATAGAATTTATGAGTGGAATGTATGTAAGATAGAGGATATTTTGAATTTTTATGAGCATAACCTTTTTCCTTTCTATGCAAATCAAATCGACAGTAAAACTTATATTCAAACTGAAGAAGAAAACATTATCACTGCATAATGTAAATGAGACCATTTCAGCAGAGTGGTAACATTCAATCCTGGGGGATAGTTGAAATTAAATATCCTTTCTTCTCCCTAGGGAGTCCCACCTATAATTATATATTCAATATTATAGATAATAAACAAATTTAATTATGTCTTGCAACTATTTGTAGGCTAGTGGCTAGTTTGTGAGTTTACGAGTCAACAAAAAGCTCATAGAGTTTGAGATTCTCCACATTCATTGCTAAGTAAATGCACATGTATGGGGGTAAACTAAATTTGTAGGAATTATCTCCAACCTTTTCCACTACCTCAAAAGGACCATATCGTAGAGCCTTGATCTTCTTACCATGACCCTATAGTCTTTTCTTATTCAGTTGTAACCATACTATGTATCCTACTCTGAATGTTCTCTATGTTCTGTGTTGGTCATGTCTAGCCTTGTACTTTTCCTATGACTTCTTCAATGTCTCATGTACTTGCAAATGGATTTGCTTGATCTTCTTAACAATGTTTTTTTCTTTTAATGCATCTCTTGCCAGGTCCTCTCTGACTCCTCCTTGTTGTCCATATACAACATCAAAGGGTGAAGGTGGAAAGTATCGAAAATGGGTTTCAAAAGGTGACTTGCTAGTAGAAGTGTGGATTGTTCTATTATAAGAGTGTTTTATGTAGATCATATTTTTATCCTAAGTATTCGGATGCTTTTGATTTTAACCCCTCAAAATTTGCACCAAAGTCATGTTGACTATTGTCGTCTACCCATATGTTTATGGATGGAATGTTGTAGACCTCTTGAGATTAGTGTCCATCTTCTCCCACAATGTAGTCCAAAAAGCACTAAGAAATTTGGTGTGCCTATTTGAGATAACACTCCTTGGTATCCCAAAGTGCACCCAGACCTGTTCAAAGAACAAGTTTGTCCTTTATGGTCTTTTTACAAAGCATGAAAATGCACATTTTGTTGAACCTGTCAACTACCAAAAATAAATAGTCATGTCCCTTCTGCGTGGTTGGTAAACCTCCCACAAAATCCATGGAAATGCTTTCCCAAGGTGAAGTGGGTACAAGTAATGGATGGTATAAACCTTGCTTCCTATTACTCGGCTTGATGGTACAACAAAGTATACTTCCTCTAATATATCGTGTTGCATCTTCTTGCATTCTAGGCTAGTACACATACCTATGTAAATTGACAATTGTCTTCCCAACACAAAAATGTCCTACAACCTTGGAGTTGTGAGCCTCTCTGATAAGATGCAATCATTCGCCTTTAGGGACATAGAGCTTGTAGATATTATAGAGTAAACCATTCTGGAAATGATAGTCAGCCTTGCCATCACCTTCTTCTATATGAATTTGGCCTTGTAGATGTTGAAACACCTCCTTGAAGTCCTCATATTCTGTGTATGTCTCTCTATATGCATCATGGGTAAAAGGCTCCATGTGCATTAGAGTTCCCAAATTTGTAATATTGGATGTTAGTGTCCTTGAAAGCATGTCTGCCAATGTGTTTGTGCTACCCTTATTATACTTGATGACTAGATGAAATTGTTGTAAGAACCCCATCCATCTGTAGTGCCTGGTTTGGTATAACTTACTCTGAGCCTGCAAATATTGGAGTGGCTAGTGATCTGTATGGATGATAGTCTACTTTCCCATCAGATAGTGCTTCCACTTTTTAACAACTTGTACCAAGGCATAGAGCTCCTTTTCATAGGTAGGTTAGTTGAGAACCACCCCATGAAATACTTCATAATGATAGCATACAAGCCTTCTTCCTTGCATGAAAATTGCTCTCATGGCATACCCACTTGCATCTGTCTCCACTTCGAAGGGCTTCTGCAAGTTTGGTAGCACAAGCATTGATGCTTGACTGATCTTTATTTTCATATCATCAAGATCCTTTTTTTTATTCTTCCTCCACTGGAAATTCTTACCACTTGTTGTTATGGTGTGGAGTGGTGTAGCTATTGATTAAAATGAAGCTATGAACTTACACAAGTATTGTGTTTCCCCAACAAAGCTCCTAACTTCTATTCGATTCATAGGAACTGACAATTTCATGATGGCCTCCATCTTTGCGGGATCTATCTTGAGCTCCCTTCCACCGATCACATACCCCAAATACACTAAATATTGTTGAACAAACTCACATTTCTTGAGGTTGGCAAACAACCGGTGCTTCTTAAAAGTATCTAACACATGAATGAGATGTGATATGTTCTCCTCCCAGGTAGCACTAAATCAGTATATCATCCAAATAGACAATAACAAATGAATCTAGATAAGGAGGTAAAACATCATTCATTAGTCTCATAAATGCAACTGATATGTTGCATAAACTGAATGACATAACCAACCACTCATACAAACCTTGCCTTGTCTTGAAGGCGATCTTCCAAGCATCTTCTTTTTTTACTCATACCTGGTGATACCCTAATTTCAAATCCATCTTAGTGAATTATTTGTCTTGTTGCAGTTCGTTCAATAGATCATCAATGATGGGAGAAGGGTATTAATTCTTTAGTGTAATCTTGTTAAATGTCATGTAATCGATACGCGTTCTCCAAGTCCCATCCTTCTTGGGCAAGATTATGATGGCTGACCCACAAGGAGAGGTACTTGGTTGAATCAGACCATGCTCCAACAACTGCTACAACTGCTTCTTTACTTCATTTTCTTCTAGAACAAATTGTCTATACAACCCAATATTTGGCAAGGGGGACTCTTACAATAATTGTATTTCATGCTCCACTTCCCTCTTAGGTGGTATCCCTTTAGGGCCCTTGAACACTCATTTATATGTCTGTATAAAATCCTCTAATCGATGTTTCTTCTTTTTAGTGCACCTTTCTAGGGATGTCTTTACTTTTAATAACTCTTCTCCACATTGATTTTCTCTTAGAAAAAGTAAAACATATTTCTTGCTAGAACTAATCTTTCTCTTAGAAAAAGTAAAACATATTTCTTGCTAGAACTAATCAATTTCTTAGCTTGATTGACACTTACCAGTGAAATTTTTTATTTTCCTTTGTGCACGTTAATGATGAAGGATTTCCCGTCCTTTATGACGAGGTACTGATTGGATCTCCGCATGAAAATAACATCTCTCATATACATGCTAGGGCTTCCAAACACTACTCCACATACATCCAGTGGTACCACATCCAATTCTACTTCATCTATAAAATCAACACTTACAAAAAATTTAATCTTGCACTGCTTTTTTACCTTGATCTTTGCATCCTTATTTACCCATCCCAATGGATAGGGGCTAGGATGATTGTGAATCTCCAATCCAAGCTTGTTGACTAGATCCGTTGTTGTGAGATTAACTTATGAACAAGAGTCGAATAGAACATCTATCTTGGTCTTCTTCACCTGAATCTTGATGTGGAAGAGCTTGGTCATCTCCTTTTCTTTCTAGTGATGAAGGTTACTCAGATTCACCTCGTTCTGCACAGATGTGAAAACAATATTTCCATCCACATCCGAGGTACTTTGAACCTGATTACTTGAATCTGTGGCTAGAAGGTTCTTTTTCTTTATGTCCTTCTTGTGTTTCTTCAAGTTTAGCTATGGATGTAGTTTCCAACACTTTTCCTTAGTGTGGTCATCAATGTTACAATGATTGCAAAGGTTTCTAGGATATTTGCAGTGATGTGCAGTGGTTGTTGTCTTCTTATATTTTTCCAATTCTCTTTTTGCTTCAAACAACTTGGTTTCCCCTTCTTTTGGTCTATGTTTTCTAGGCAATGTTCTTGTACATATGCCTCATCCACTGTCCTCAGCTTGAATATCATCACTTGATTTCATAGATGACTGTGTAAACCCCCCAGATACTTGAGGAGTACATTTGGGTTCTTGGGAGAGATACCCAACATGATGGCCATCTTTTCGAACTCAATGGTGTACTCCTATACACTCTACCCCTGCCTATGCCTAAAGTAGTGCCACTCAATCCATTGATCCTCTACATACCCGATATGGTAGAATTGGGACTTGATGAGGGTTTTTTAGTCCTCCCACCTAGTTACTATCAGATCACCCTCTAACCTAAGGGTGTCAGTATGGATTTTCCACCAGGTTAAAGCATGTCCCTCTAACTTCAATCTAGAAAATGAAATATTTTTCTTTTCATTTATATGGTGGGCGTTAAAATAAACTTCTAGTTTTTGCAACCAGTGATATAGTTTTAATGCATCGATATCACCTTGGTATGGATTTATGTTCACTTTCACTTCCCTCTTCCGATCTCACGTTACTATCAGATCACCCTCTAACCTAAGGGTGTCAGTATGGATTTTCCACCAGGTTAAAGCATGTCCCTCTAACTTCAATCTAGAAAATGAAATATTTTTCTTTTCATTTATATGGTGGGCGTTAAAATAAACTTCTAGTTTTTGCAACCAGTGATATAGTTTTAATGCATCGATATCACCTTGGTATGGATTTATGTTCACTTTCACTTCCGTCTTAAATATGGTCTGTGAAGGGTTAATGACACTTAAACTCGGTTGCTTTTTCTCGGATTATTTCCATGACTCCTTTCCTTGGTCTTCATGATCTCTCGATTTTCCCTCCAATATGATATTTGAGTTAGAGCCTCCATCATCTTTGAATGGTCTAAGATTGCTTGCTAGATCCGCCATGAGGAGGTTCATATTGTGACTGATTTCGGTGACTTGCACTTTCGACCTCTCAAATATATTTTCTGCTGGATCTCAAGGGTTGTTACGAATAGACTCGTCTGCCATGGCTAGGGTTTTTGTGACTTCTCATTAAGCCAATTCCTGGGTTCTACAAATTCCCAAAAATACCCAAAAGAAAACCTGCTCTGATACCAATATGATCTGTAAACTGTCATGGATATTCCATTGAAATAGTTTATCACAACATATTTGATAAATGAAACTAAAATCTACACTATGAAGGTTAAATTCCTTTAGATTCCATAATATTTAGTTATTGATTTTCTGCTTATGCATCAAATAGATAAAATGGAAAATAGAGAATAGTAAATTAAAATCACACACCATCCACAAAATAATGCAAATATTTTCTCTGGGAAACCCTTACGGGAAAAAACCCAACTAGAAGGTGAGATTTCTTTACTCTCTTTTCTCTTGTATAGAAATAATGCAAGTACAAAGGAGAATACACTCTCTATGGAGTTACCTGAGACCTATTTCATTAGGCTGCTATAGAATGTTAACCCCTTCTGTTATGCTCTCTAATTTCCCACTCCCAGTTGTTTTACTCTACTATGGAACAAAATACAATAACATAGAATGGAACCCCTTATCCTCCTATCGGCTCAGTATTTAACATAGCCTGATATCCATCTAGGGGTAGGTTTTGGACTTCCTCAACCCTCAATTGTGATAAGGTTTTGGACCTTCTAGATTTTTTTTAGAAAATCCACTACGTGGCTATCCCCACTGTTACATAATATTTCCCTTGCGAACAGGTGAAATTTCCCTTGGATATCTAGAACCCTATTCCAAGACAGAAAAATAAACAAATTTACACTAACATTCCTTTAGATCTATTCTTTATGTCTATAGGTAGAGAATATAGAAGAAAAAAGTGTGACTTACTCCTTTTCCACAGTTGTCCACATTGAGCTTCAATCTTTGGCCTTGTTGTCCAAGATTTTATTGCGATGAAGAAAGTCTGCAAGGAACAAAACAATATCTTCCACTTCAACAATATATGATCAGACAATAACAGATATATCTATATAGACATACATGTGCAAACAACAGTATGAAGGAAATAGGCCAAGTTATATTAATAGAGAAACATGGTGAAGTACTTACAAACCACCGTTGATATTGTAGCATACCCTCCAAGCTCTCCAGTCTATCCCTTGCTTGAATTTCATAATATCAGAGTGATGATGCTCCAATGGATTCCTCTTCACAAGATCAGAGGTTTGACACTCTGAAATCCTTTCTCTCCCTTTACACCTTGGAATGCACTACTTATATAGGAGTTGGAGGCTTAACCATCATGAAGGATTTTAGGAAATGGTTGAGGATTTATCTCCATAAGTTGGGATATGGATATGGAGTTGGCCTAAGATAGATCCATGAGACATGTCTCGAACCCAAACTAACCTCATCCTCTTGGAACCAACCCTTATAATAAGGTGGGTTAGTTGCAACTTCCTCTAACCACTTCAATGCTCCCCTACCACTGATCACGGAGCGTTGAAAAAGGATATAAACGCTCCCTTATAATTGAGAAGCGAGAATTGATATGAGTTCAACACTCCCTATACATGGGTTGGGGGCCGTTGACCTTCAAAAATGGTCAAAATATCAAGGTAAAAATACATATTTCGATCTTCTCATGATGATTTTGACACACTGAAATCCTTTCTCTCCCTTTTCACCTTGGAATGCACTCCTTATATAGGAGTTGGAGGCTTAACCATCATGAAGGATTTTAGGAAATGGTTGAGGATTTAGATCCATAAGTTGGGATGTGGATATGGATTTGGCCTAAGATAGAGCCATGAGACATGCCTCAAACCCAAACTAACCTCATCCTCTCGGAACCAACCCTTAGAATAAGGTGGGTTAGTTGCAACTTCCTCTAACCACTTCAATGTTCCCCTAGCATTGAGCACATAGCGTTGAAAAAGGATATAAACTCTCCCTTATAATTGAGAAGCGAGCATTGATATGAGTTCAACTCTCCCTATACATGGCTTGGGGGGTGTTAACCTTCAAAAATGGTCAAACTCTCAAGGTAAAAAGACATATTTTGATCTTGTCGTGATGAGTTTTATCCTCCACAATAACTAGGGATTATGACAAAAAAACATTTCATGGTGTCAAAGTGCATGCAACACTTAGTAAGGTGCATACGACACTTGATCAAGTGCAAGAAACACTTAGTAAGGTGCATACGACACTTGATCAAGTGCAAGCAACAATTAGTAAGGTGCATATGACACTTTTATGACACTTGCAACATTTGTGACACCTAGGTGTGTTAGCACATAAAGTTGTCATGGGTCATATGTAGTTATTGTTAAGACCTAGGTCTACACCTCTGTCGAGTCCCTCTCTTTTCTGCTTTCCTTCCTATAATTTTTTCCTCTTCTGGTTAATAAACATAGGCTGGTCAAGTATGTTGTATGCGCAGGGAAAAACTATGAGCAAAATGCAGCATTCAGATTAGTCCACTTCGGGCTTGAAATACAAGCAAACAAACAGGTTCAATTTTCAGCCGTAAGATCTAAGCGAGAGCAAGATTAGTCGTCAGATCAAGAAAATATTAAGTCGCAACCATCAGATCCCATTAGAGAGAGATCTACGATGGGGAGGCATTGTAGGGATTGGGAATAAAGTTAAAGTTTATGCAAGTGAGCCCGCAATCACTCAGGATCGTTGATCTTGCTAGATCAATAGATCAACTGTGCATATTGATCCCGCTATGAATGAGCATCTTCACTTTGTGGATATCGAGAAGGAAATTAAAGAGTGAGCGAGTTGAGTCTCTGCAATCACTCGTGGTTGTTGATCTTCAAGCAAGGGACACGTGTCAGACAATCTCGTACTCTGGGAGGAATCAAGCAGAAGCTCAGTGAGTAAAGGACTCTTGAAGGCTGGAGTTCATTTGGATCATCCATCAACGAGGACATGCAGCGCTAGATCTCTCACTTTAGAGACTTGGCACTCTGGAAGGTTTGCGGAGCGAAGCACTAGAGCAAGAATTACCCGAAGTTTCGAAGTAAATCTCGATCGTCCAAATCAAGAGGCCACATGCAGGCAGATCTAACACTTCGAAAATATGACACTTCAGAGGATCGTGCAAGCAAGCAGAAGGGAACTCCTGAAGTGAATCTTGGTTGTCTAAAACAAGTGGACATGTGCAGGAAGATCTAACACTTTGGAAATATGACACTGTGGACGATTGTAAGAACTATGCATTGAAAAGGCCCGAAGCTTGAAATCCCGGAGTAATTGTGGACCGTTGATCTCAAATCAATGAGGACCTTGTTGACGATTAAAATCGCAATGAGGAATATCGCCCGTAAAATATTGCTAAAGCCTACTATTTAAACTATGCTAATGATATATAATACTATTAGGTGGGACCCCCTTGTAGACTGGAGGATCGAAGATAGTCTTATTACACATTTTATGTTATTGTTTCGATGTTGCTTACATGGTTCTATATGGTTGATGATGTAGTCTTGGTTTTGTTTGCAACATAATGGCAGATGGATAATGCATTTTATGTGATGATTATGTTATTCTAAGCTCTAAATTCAATGTTATGAGTGGCATTTATTACGGTTGTTACATTTGATATTCTAACCACGATTCATTACATGTTACACCTGCACAAGACACATGTCAGTAACAACATGAAACAAGAGCAATGGAAAGAAACTTATGGAAAAAATTCAAGGAAATGAACTATTCTATACTATGTTAAGAGGTTATGTGCAAATGAAATAAAAGGAAGTTAGTATTAATCCTAACTAGCAATGTTAGTGGCTATACGAATTATATTGAGTTATATTGGGCACATATTGATATATGGTATGGTATGGTTTTTGGAAATGGTTAATATGGATTGGGGTGGCGCAATTGGCAAGTAATATGTCGCAAGTTTCAATGTATGGAATTAATAGCATGGTTAATGGATATTTTTTGGATGGCTGTTGTGTACTACGAAATTGAATGTGAGGAAGATGGAAGCGACATGCAGTAAGTGCACGTCACTCCATACTTCCCCCACTGGGATGTCACCCTAGCATGTTTATTGTTTAATTTGTTTTTTCTGTGGTTAAGCTCCGAGATTCAAGCCTAGAAGGAACTGCTCAACCATCTCACCCTTTTTAAAGCCATTGGTTACAGGTATGGTTCTTTTTGCCCATCCATGAATTTTTCTCTGTGTATGAAATGAATGATGGCTCGATAATGTGTTGGTTTGTGTTTTCCTAAGATTGGCAACTGTGTAAACATGTGGGTATTTTCTCTGGAATGAATGTGTGGCTATTTGTTTGCAAATGGAAAGATTAATTTTTTGAAGTTGTGATTTCATTGAATGTTTTGTGTGGTGGAAACTGTGATGGCTCTCTGTTGTTTTAAGTAGTTATGGGTATTTTGTTATAGGGTTTCACTCTGTTTATCCTTGTTGTCCGCCTCCTCACAATTATGGTAACCATATCCGGCTATATTCGGGTGTTATGGGGTTGTTGTGTATGTTTCGAACTACCTTTCGGTCACTGTATATCTTCCAGAGCCATGTTCGTGGGTTATTCACCTGGGTTATTTTTGTGATATTGGCATCAACACAGTTGGTTATGGGGTGGCCATTATGCCAAGAAGTATGCTTTATGGTTGTTGGTAATACTTGGGGTCTGCATTTCCATTGGCATTGTTATAAATTGGTTCAACTCTTGAGAATAACGCAAGGGTTATGCCTCTGTGCGTTCTTGGTATTTGTTACTGTCTAGTGAGAAATTGTTGCTCCTCTGCATCATTGCCTACCCTACCCGGTGTTGAACTGTCACACTATTACACAAGCTGAGAGTTATAAAATCCCGTGGTTCCACCATGCTTGTTTCAAAGGTTTTCTACCTATTGTTGATATGTTCAACCTCCAGTCTCTCTATGTTTTGGTGACCGAGCGAACTCTTGATTATTTCTTGTGTTCATGGTTACAGAGCCTGATTTTGATAACCCCAACCAGTCACACTCTTGTCGGGTATCTTGTTGACTGTCATAAGTTGGTTGAGTGGTTATGACAATGGATTTGAGTATTGTCTCGTCTTTGTTTGATAAGGTTGTTGGAAATTTGTAATTGGGGATAAGAATTGGTGTACAGTTGAGGGGTTGCCTCCTTTTTTTGTGACAGTTGCATTGATAACCCAACTTGTTTTTTTTTATTAAATTGGTTGATTGGGAGTAAATGATAATCTTTAGTTAGAGGGTTGCCTCTTTTAGTTATGCATTGGTTGTTGTGTTCCTACAGCGTGGTGTCAATTGTAGTTGGTGGTTGTTGTGTGTTTGATTAGTCTCGATCGAGATCATTGCAAGTTGGGGAAAATGATGACTGTGACTTGGTTGTTTACTGTGTATGGTTTATGGAGACATCGTGCACTGTTTTGTTTTATTGCACAGTAAAAAATGAAGCACGAGTTTTGTAGTATGGTTTCATTACAAATTTGTTTGTTAATATTTTCAAAAGAATGAAATCGGGCAAGTTTTAAAAAGGCTTGTTCCTCGGGAAAGACTTGTGTCTATGTTTGATTTTGGAAATTGTGAATTATGGGCATTGGTTGATATGCTATAGAAATATATGCTGGACAGAAATGAAACAATATGACCGTGTTTTCCTTTTGATTTTGTTTTAAATAAAAAAGAGAAGGAAATGAAAAGAAACAAGAATTCTATTAACAAGAAGGTTGAAAGGCATAGTGATTCTAAGTATGATTATACACTGTGTTAATGGAAAAAGTTTGAAGATTTGAATGTGGGACAGTGAACAAGTTTTGACACATAATAATTGTTTAATTGGTGTTGGAATCGTTTGTATTGAATACATCGTTGTTTTTATGGATTACTTAATTAGTTTTACGAACAATATTCGTTCTTTTCCCTACCATTATTTCACTTTTCGCACATTACAACTCCCCTCACCTTCCCATATTCACTATCCACTCCATGTTACTAAAATTTAATTATAGTTAAGATAAATTATGTATTATGGCAGTTAAAGGACCGCACAGGGATGAATTACAGTGATATATTCTTTTGATTTACAATACAGTTCATTGTTTGATGTTTGTGAGGAGTGATCATGATCTATTCCCCCTCATTTTAACACTTTTCTCTCAATACAATCCCTCACATATCCCAAAAACCTTGTTCACCCCCTGCTCATTGACAAGTATTAAATGATTTGTATGGATTGGATTGCATGATTCTGATATGTTGCTAAGCCAAACTTTGTTCCATATTTAAAAGAGTTGGCATGTATGGTTGTTAAAGAAACTATTTTCTAATCAATAATTCATACATGAATGAGATTTTTCATTAGAGGTAGCCATGGTTGGGGTAACAGAGGAAGAGGAAACTGGAATAGGGGCCATAGAAGGCCAAGGTTCTCTATACACTTTGATGCAGAATCGCAAGAGTTAGGCCAGGTATTTCAAGCTGGATTTTTTAACTGGATTGGGAAAGGAGTGGTCCAACCTAGGCCAGAAAGGCCTCCCTTCCAATCCCCACAGGTCCCTGGTGTCCTAGTGCCCCCTCATGTATCACTACAACCTGAAATCCCTGAAATGACAGATGGAAAGAGATTGTCCACTCGACAGTCTCCCAACATTGTGGCTGGCCTAACTTGTCTCTACCTGCTCCTCCACTTGTTAATCAAATTGTCCAAGCTGCCCCTGTCCACTTACCAGTACAGTCTTCCCATGCAAGTAAAAGGTTAAAAACCAAGGCCCACCATGCTCCTAACAAAGGAAAATCCGTTGATGCCCCCTCCTCACCCTCAAATGACTTTGCCAAATTCATGTCCTCCCACATGCATTTGAGAGATGATTACTCTCATGTGATAAGTGATATTAGGCATAAAGGCTCCACACAGGCTAAGTAAAATTCAAAGAGATCAAAGGGTGAAAACAACAACAAGGGAAAGATTGCCTCCCAGAGTGGAAAATATGGTTTTTAAGCTTATTTATTTATTGATTGTTGAGAACAATTGACTTCTGAAATTTTGGACAACACACTATTTTTTGGATATATGGGTAATATATTTTTGGAAATAATTTCAATTATCATTGATATAAATTTTCAAAATATGAAAGTGATGATGGGAGTCACAAGGAGGGATGTTTTGTTTGATTAACTAGTTGTGTTATGATTGTTAAAGAACTAAAGGGAGTCACAAGGGGTCCCACCTACTAGTTAGTATTTATTAAAAACCCTTATTATGATTTTATTACTTTTCCCCCTTAACTAAAAAGTTGGTTGAGTTTTAGTTAACTTGACTAAAGAAGTGGTTCAACTAATTCAACTAATTCTAATTGCTTAAAGGCAAAAGGAAAAGGAGGAACAAGGGGAGAATAGAAGGAGAAGCATACTAAGGTCTGCTCTTTGAGTTTTGTTGAGATAATTTAGTTTTCATTCATTCTTTAATTCATCAAGATTCAGGGCTGAATTACATCATTCAGACACTTGTTTTTCAGAGGTGTTGATCTATCTTTGATAGTCTGTGTAGACTTGTCTATTTGTGAATTAAATTTCATGACTCATAAAGGCTATTGTGCAGAGTCGAGTGGGCAACAATCTGTGGCAAGCTGATCTAGCTTTTAAAGTTTGGTTTTTTACTTTCTGTCAGAAGTCCTTTTGTATGGTTTTCATTGGGGACATCTAAGTTTGACTTTGGTCCAAACTTCCTCATGGAATTGTGTAAAGAGAACGATTCTTTTGATAAATTGGAATGAAATAAATGATTGCTTCATGTCTCATTTGTTTTGATTACTGACTTGGTGTCTTTACTTCTATCTCTATATTTATTTCAACATCTTTTATATTCAGAAAATTACATAAATAATGACTTTTCCAGCAAGATTTTATTTATAAAAAAACTACCCTACGCACTTGTGATCAATACTTGTGAAGTAGGATACAAATTTTGATGGCTATAAACATAGGGTGATATTCCTGTCTATCTTCCTTTAGCCAAGCAATATCTGAAAATGATTGAGTAATATCATTTCATATATTTTCCTCGGTAGACAGTAGATCTTTGAAATAATTTTGTTATTCGACCATTCGCCCATTCAGAGAAATTGAGACCTTCAACATATAAGCTCCCGAAGACTCGAAGTAACGAGAGGCTGCCACATCAATCAGAAGAAAGTAATTCAGGAGATATCCATGCTCACATCCGAAAACTCCTGAAGCCCAAAGTGTCAAAGTGCCAAAGACACATGGCGCTCATCCATCAGTAGTTGTGACAACACAATGATGTCAAGCCACCACATTAGATTTGAGAAATCATCCCCGGGGAGATATTCTTGCTTGACCTTCAAAGCTCCCAAGCACCAAAATTGGCTCCATCTATAAACACGGTTAAAAGGATTATGGAGTTGGAAAACGAATAGATTTTAGCGAGGGCGCTACAAAAGTAGGGTGTTCCCAGATCGTGGATTGCAGCAAATCGACGACCACACTTCATTGCAGGGACGAAACATGCTCGAACGTTAAAATTCTAGAGCAGTCTCGCAATCAAAACCATGGTATAGTGGAAGAGGTATGTGGAAGTTGGTGGTGAATTACGGGGGTCGAAGCGGTGTGGACCTAAACCGCCCTTGGAAACTTTCGCAATCACGTGCTTATATAGGGTCCAATCTGAGAGCAGTGCGTGGCAACAATCTAGGACTAAGGCCTCATCCTGATCCCAAGGATAAATCAGTAAATGAAAGAAGGACTGGTGGTTGAACAATCGACTACCCTCTTAAATGGAAGCATGGGGGGTCTAGCTGAGGAGATAGAAAATTGTTAGCCTGAAGTACCATAGAGGGAAGTTTCTCTTGCATGCCCATACTGACCAAAGTTTCCTTCTGACAAAAGGAACATGACAGACAAGAGGAGACACACGGCACTGGAAAAGAGGCACCCAAGTAGCAAGACATGTCGATTGTTTTAACTATAAATACATCAGATGAATGATATGCAAAAGGGGAGGGGGTTCGGCCCAAGACTGAAGGAGGTTGTTTTAAATGTTTAAGACTGTATTTTTCATTTTTTAAGTCGGAGGTGAATGTAGCTGTAAATTGTGTTGTTATTGAAGACTCATATGAGTTGTTTCATCATATTTGTCTTCTATGTTCTCTGTTCTATTCTTCATCTTGTCTGAATGTAATTGTTGATTTTAAGGATTAAAATTTGCCTTTGATCGATAGATTCTCGATGCAGTAGAGGATCTATTGTAATATTGCCTATCTATCATTGTTTACTATTCAGACACATCTAAATTCTCTTCACACAGAGGATCTCTTCTTAGTGAATATTCGTCTTAATTCTATTCTCTTATTCTTCTCTTCATCATTATACAAATATTTTGTCTGATAGGGATCTTAAATGCCTTCAATGAGAAAATGGTTTATGACTCCATAGCCCAAAGGTCCATCACTGATCTGCATTGATATCTGTTGTCTTTACTTTTCTTTAAAGTCTTGTCGAGCCACCTACTCAAACCATTTTAATCTATTTACATTATGATGCGTACTAGGCTTATCCTCTTACAGTTTGAGGGTGATTCTCAGTGATAACATTAATGGTGTCATTGTTGGGGACGAAAGTGAAGATATCTTTCCTGGGAGAACGATAATGAAGAGATTCAGTTTTAGATGGTGAACTGAAGTTGGACACATTATTTTGAATGCTCATATTTCACCATGGAGACTCCATTGTTCAGAAATCTATTGGCGACTCCACTGGTTTGAAATGGACAATATTTTATCTCAGAGGTATTCTTTCTGTGATTTTTCAAATATAGTTGGTTTCCCTAATCCAAAGCCTAGTAGAAATGAATGGGAAAGTAACCTTTCTAAATTTCAAGGAGAAGAGTGGGAGGTACCGACTGAACATTTGTTAGATTTTCATGATTTTATTCATCAACTTCATATCGTGCATGAAGATGTACAGATTAATCTTTTTAGGTATTCATTAGAGGGGATTGCTCGTGATTGGTGTCGATCTCTTCCCATTGCAAGCATCAACTCTTTGACAAGTTTTCATGCAGCTTTCATTTCGTTTTGTAAATAGTATTTTTCAGATGAGTATCTTTATGAAAACTGTTGTGATGAGTTTTATTTGCTTCATAAAGATTCTGCTAGTCACGAAAACCATATTTGTGATGAAGCATTTATTATGGAAGAAAGCATTTGCCACGAAGATCAAGAGGTGTTGAATGATATTCATTATGATAGAAATATCATAGAAACATTTGGCAACATATCAGATGTGTATGTTGTTTTAAATGTTTATGAAGATCAACATGTCTCTTTTGAATATTCTGATGTCGAAGAGAAAGTGTATACATCAATAGTTTTTTCTCCAAACTATGAAGATGAGATAAATGATAAGTTAGTTAAAAAAACTAGGGAAGATTCCTCTCTATTTTTTCCTAGCTTTTCAAAATTGAAGGCATATTTTGTTTGTTTCTCTTATGAAGAAAGTGCAGAGGATATTTATGTTCTTGAAGTAGATGTCTTTAGCAGCCCTACTTATTATGAAGGAGTTATTTCAAATACTGACCAAGAACAACCAATTTTTGATGAATATACCAACGAAGATGATGAAGAGCAGAGTTTTTTCATGGTTTCTTTGGAACATCGTAGCATGGTTCATGTATATGATAATTATGAATATGATCCTCGGGAGAGCCATGGAGTAGAAAAGGAAGAGCTAAATGTGCAGCTTATCTCATCTCCAACACTTATAAATGAGCAGATATCACCCGGGATTAGCAAGAGTGCATCAATCCTTTATCCATATGTACATGCTGAGAACATCAAACAACATGTGAGCAATGATGAAATGAAGGAGGTAACTTTTTACCAGTTTAGCATGGATCCTGCAAAATTAATCATCTTATCATCATTTGGAGGTATTGTCAATCTTCCAAAACATGTTTTTGTTATATTGTCATACTTCCCTTACCTTTTATGGATCATTTTCAGTGAAAAGAAGAATTATGTTACCAAACAATTTGGGTGGCTATGGTGGAAGTTTGTTTTCACCTGAGCATTGTAAAGGTCAGTTAGAGTAGGGTCTTGTATATAAATAAGCACTTGTGCAAGCTTGTTAGTTTTAAGTTTGCTTTTAGTATTTGAATAAGTGACCTCATAGCCCTAGGATAGGACATTGAAGCTGCTTGTTCTTGGTAGCTCACAAGGACCATGCCATCCCCTATGGAGCCAAATGTTAGCACATAAAGTTGTCATGGGTCATATGTAGTTATTGTTAAGACCTAGGTCTACACCTTTCTCGAGTCTCTCTCTTTTTTTCTTTCCTTCCTATAATTTTTTCCTCTTTTGGTTGATAAAGACAGGCCGTTCAAGTATGTTGTATGCATGGGAAAAAACTATGAGCAAAATGAAGCATTCAGAGCAATCCATTTTAGGCTTGAAATAGAATCAAACAAACGGGTTCAATTTTCAGCTATAAGATTTGAGCGAGAGCAAGATCAGTTGTCAGATCAAGCAAAGATTAAGTCACAACCATCAGATCTCATTGGAGAGAGATCGACGATGGGGAGGCATTGTGGGGATCGAGAAGAAAATTAAAGTTTCTGCAAGTTGTGAGCATGTAATTGCTCATGATCGTTGATCTTGCTAGATCAACAGATCAACGGTGCATATCATTCCTGCTACGAACGAGCATTTCGCTTTGCAGATATTGGGAAGGAAATTAAAGAGTGAGCGATTTGAGTCTCTGCAATCACTCATGGTCATTAATATTCAAGCAAGGGACACGTGTCAAGCAATCTCATACTTCGGGAGGAAGCAAGAAGAAGCTGAGTGAGTAAAGGACTCCCGAAGGCCTGAAGCCTGTAGTTCATCTAGACCATCCATCAATGAGGAAATGTGGCGCAATATCTCTCACTTCGGAGACTTAACACTCCAAAAGGTTTACGGAGCGAAGCACTAGAGCAAGAATTACCTGAAGTTTCGAAGTAAATATCGGTCGTCCAAATCAAGAGGCCATGTGCCCAAAGATCTGACACTTCAAAAATATGACACTTCATAGGATCACGCAAGAAAGTAGAAGAGAACTCCCAAAGCCTGAACTCCCGAAGTGAATCTCGGTCGTCCAAAACAAGTGGACACGCGCAGACAGATATAACACTTCGGAAATATTACACTCCGGAGGATTGTAATAACTCTGCATTGAAAAGGCCCGAAGCCCGAACTCCTGAAGTAATTCTAGACCATTGATCTCAAATCAACGAGGGCCATAGATCTTTGAAATAATTATGTTATTATGTCATTCGAATAAATTGAGACCTTTAGCGTCTAATCTCCCGAAGACCCGAAATAACAAGAGGATGCCACGTCAATTAGAAGAAAGTAGTTCAGGAGATATTCATGCCCGCGTCCAAAAACTCTCGAAGCCTGAAGTGTCAAAGTGTTGGAGACACATGGTGCCCATCCGTCAATAGTTGTGACAACACAATGATGTCAGGCCACCACGTTAGATTCAGGAAATCATCCCCCAGGAGACATTCTCGCTTGGCCTTCAAAGCTCCCAAGCACTAAAATTGGCTCCATCTCTAAACACGGTTAAAAGGATTCTGGAGTTGGAAAACGGATAAATTTTAGCGGGGGCGCTACAAAAGTAGGGTGTTCCCAGATAGTGGATTGCAGCAGATCGATGACCACACTTCATTGCGGGGACAAAACATGCTCAAACGTTAAAATTCTAGAGCGGTCCCGCAATCAAAACCATGATATAGCGGAAGAGGTACGTGGCAGTTGGTGGTGAATTGCGGGGGTCTAAGTAGTGTGGACCCAAACCGCCCTTGGAAAATTCCGTAATCACGTGCTTATATAGGGTCCAATCCAAGAGCAGCACGTGGAAACAATCTAGGCGTAAGGCCTCATCCTGATCCCAAGGAGAAATCAATAAATGAAAGAAGGATTGGTGGTTGAACAATCGAATACCCTCTTAAATGGAAGCATGGGGGGTATGGCCGAGGAGACATAAAATTGTCAGCCCGAAGTACCTCAGAGGGAATTTTCTCTTGCACACCCATACTAACCAAAGTTTCCTTCTAAAAAAAGGAACATGACAAATAATATAAGACACACGACACTGGAAAAGAGGCACCCAAGCAGCAAGACATGTCAACTGTTTTGACTATAAATACATAAGATGAACGATATGTAGAATGGGAGGGGGTTCGGCCCAAGACCGAAGGAGGATGTTTTAAATTTTTATGACTATATATTTTAGTTTGTAAGTCGAAGGGGCATGTAGTTGTAAATTGTATTGTTATTGAAGACTCATATGAGTTGTTTCATCAGATTTTTCTTCTATGTTCTTTGTTCTATTCTTCATCTTGTCTTAATGTAATTGTTGATTTTAAGGATTAAAATTTGCCTTTGATCGATAGATTCTTGATGAAGTAGAGGATCTACTGTAAGCTTGCCTATCTATCATTGTTTACTATTCAGAAACATCTAAATTCTCTTCGCAAAGAGGATCTTTGCTTAGCGAATATTCGTCTTTATGTTATTCTCTTATTCTTCTCTTCATCATTATACAAATCTTTTGTTTGATATAGAGATTAAATGCCTTCAATGAGAATATTGTTTATGACTCCATATCCCAATGGTCCATCATTTATCTGTAGTGATATCTGTTGTCTTTCCCTTTCTTTAAATTTTTGTCGAGCCACCTACTCAAACCATTTTAATCCATTTACATTATGATGGGTACTAGGCTTATCCTCTTGCAATCTGAGGATGATTCTCAGTGCTAACAAGGTGTATAATAAATGTGACACTTAAGTGTCACATTTTTGTGTGTAACCCCCACATGTCTAAGTAATGGAGGTTGACGTGGCATCCACTTGTACCATGGTGATCAATACACTAGGTCAACTTACAGGAGACATAACTTTCGCATATGAACTATGATTGAGGTGATTCTTGCACCGTTGGAAAGGTATAGATGTGTAGAATATAGAATATTCCCCGATAGTAAGGGTTGAATAAAAAAAAAGTGTCCTTTGATGCCTCAAAATGGCTCTAGAATATTTTAGATGTTTTTTTGGACCCAAATTTCCAAATTTGGACTAGCCGCCGAAATGGCCTTGCAAGCTGATTCCTCCCATTTTTCCACCCAAAAAGTAATGAGATAGATGAAAAATAATATAATGATCCAATATGGATCACTTAGATATTACTTGTCACAAACCCAATCACCAATATGAATTTCTCAGTTGTTATCATGCCAATTAGAAAAGTTAGATTTCTTGATGGTGGTAACACAATACACTGCTAAAATTGTGTTATAATCACATTTCTTAAGTAGAAATGCCATAAGGAAATAACAATGTTCTAGCCATGGGAGCCAAACTTGTTTGGAATCTCATCAATGGCTCACAATCATGGTGGAAAACTGTGTCATAGTCCGAACATTAAAAATTGTGTTAAACATATATTTGGGAGCTTCGACATGAAAAGTAAGTAACAGATAATGTAACATTTATGGTATCATTGTAGATGAAAATACCATTAAAAGAATTACAACCATACTGGAATTTTTCAGTGATCAATAATATAACCATATAACATATACATGAATCTCGATCTGGGGTGAGTTCAATAAAAGAATAGATTATTGAAGCACCTAATGGCTTAATCCCCAATTCAGGAGGGTCCTTGCAAGGACGATACTCGCTAGTTTACCCTTATATGTATGCTCAGTGTTTTCTACTCTAATTAATGACTTAACATAAATGGAATGACTCATTAGTAATTTCCTTTAGAATGGAGGAAAGGCTCTGGGAAAGAAAAACAAATTTAATGTCCCAAAAAAAAAATCGATCTCCCTCTATCCAAAGGAGACTTAGGCATCAAAGGAAAAAAAAAAGGATTAAAACCATGGGAGCTAGGAATCTCATTAGTAACCAAACACCCTGGTGGAAAATTATGTCATGGTCTCAAAGAGTTAAGAATATTAAATATATATTTTCAGGTCTCAAGAGGAAAACTAAACATCAAGAAATGCAATGTTTATCATTTTAAGGCATCAATGTGCATTAAATGTATGGCAATTATATGAAATGAAGAAGGGCCTAGAATCATGATAGTAAATTGACTCTGTTGATGCAGAATTACCAACAAATTAGAGTGCAACATCCTTGCATGTAAAACAATGAACAAGGCATGGTCTTTACTTTTAAGCTTCATTTTGTTCACTCAACGATGAGGGTGTTCTCTACAAATTCTTACTGGTGGTATATTTATAGAATAATGGGCACATATTTGAAGGGGATTTATTTAATGTTTTAGGCACCTATAGAAGGTGTATTCCATCATACAATCTTCTCAATGCATACACTTTTTATTAGTTATTGCTATTTTTGTAAATTACATGGATGTTGGATAATGGATGTTACATGTGTTGACAAAGACACGACCATACCCGTAGACAAGCATGCTTCCCATCCTTCCCACTATTAGGAAAGAAACAACTACTGAAGTCAGAGCCAGTCATCGAATCATGTTCGTTGAAGAAATAATGCTTTTATAGAAAATAATTAAACTATTACTGAGTTGGAAGGAATAATAGCAGACATAAATTAGTTATTTTGATCTCACAAAAACTATAAAGAACCTCAAACAAAAACATAAACACATGTTTACTTATCTTTCATATATATATATATATATATATATATATATATATATATATATATATATA
>CBVK0102563209.1:0-11665 GCA_900067695.1 Picea abies | reverse complement strand
CCCCCCCCCCAACTCCCCCTTTTTAGGTGGTTTTTCGATATTTTAAATTTTATGATACATAATGTTTCCACTTTTTTTTTAAATGCTTGTTTTTTCATCTATTTTCAAATTGTTCATTTTTTTTGTTTTTTTTTTAAATTATTTTATTTTATTTTATCAACAATGTTTTTACCCTCTTGATATAGCAAAAATTAGAATATAAGATGAAATAATATGAAGTACTTATGCGATTTTTACAAACTTAACAAGAACTCTGGATCAGATGGAAGCACTGACTCGAAACAAGCTAGGGTTTGACAATCACGAACACAACAGAGTGCAACATGGTTACCAAAGGAGGTGGTAATGGAACACCCTCATATAAGCAAGTAGTGGTAGATAGGGGGAAATGACCCCGAGGTGGAGGTTTCAAGGAACCAATGACGAGCACCTCAACTTTCGGACCAGAAAAGAATCAAGAAAGCAACTCGTGAAAAAGGGACCGCATAGGAGAAGAAGCCAGAGAAACCCAAAATGCAGCGCAAGAACCAGAGAACCCCAATGGGGTAGAAGGGCACAACCCGTGTAAACAAAAAACAACATTGATACCCAAGGTAATACTGGAAGAACCGCAAATGCAACTCTACCGGGACCAAATGAAGACGCATCCACTAATCTGCAAGTTCATGGGTCTGTGGCCCATAGAAAGAACATTGTGCAACTGGATAAAATATCATTGGAAACCAAATGGGGAAGTGGAACTCCATTTGGGTTAGAAATGATTCTTCATAGTAGTATTCATGAACTTGGAGGACAAGGACAAAGTCTTTGAGGCAGGATCATACTTCCATGCCTCAGCGGGACTATACATGCGACCATGGAAGGAAAACTTCTCCCCAGAGAAAGAAACCTTCAAGAACATACCCATCTGGCTGCGAATTTACTCCCTGTCATTAGACTACTGGTTACCCTCTACCTCCAAAGCAATCAGGAACAAATTGGGAAAATATGTGAAGACATCGAAAGCAACCCTAAAAGGGAGATATACCTCCTATGCAAGGATCTGCATAGAGATGGATGTTTCGAGGGCACTCCCATAAGCCATAAGCCTAGAATTTAGGGATGAAGAATGGATACAAAGCATTGATTATGAGCAGATCCCATTCAGATGCAGAAGATTCCATGAACATGGACACCTATTCATAGAATTCCCTTTCAATAAAAAACAAGAAGTGGAAAACACCAAAATATAGCAGGATGAGGAAGGGTTTATTAAACCGAACCACATAAATAGAGCAAACAAGAAACCAAATAAAACCCCAATGGGAAGCAACCCGAAATCCAGGACTAGAACGGAAGGGTGAGACAAAACCTACAAAGGGGAAGAAGGAGGAAAGGAAAAGGAAAAAGCTAAAGAAGCTAAGTACCAAGCCACAAATGATAACACAAACAATCCAAGCAATCAGATAGAGCAGGGGGGTAGTGCAACTCCTATGGAGGGAGAAACCAGAGATGCCAACACACCCATACAGGAGGTAGACGGAGACACATAAATGACACCAAGCAAGATAGGCACAAAAGATTCGGACCTCAGAGATATTGTGGAAAGGGAAGGAATAGATCTCCCAAACATACTGGAGCAATAGAAAAGGCAGGGCATAGACAATGTACCAAAGGAGCAACTAGACCGCATCCAATACCTATTCCTCCTAAGGGAGGAAGCAAAATCCAGAGGGTTCAAGCACATGCACGGGGAGATAGGACACCTATGAATCAAAGCAGGCAAGGGACAACCACAACTCTCACCCAAGCAGACACGAAGAAAGAAAGGAAGGAAATCAAATAGCGTAGCCCTATTGATAAACTCAGGTAAGATCAAGAAGCTCTTTCCTAACTCCCCCCCACATGTTTAAATGAAGATTATAACATGGAATATTAAAGGCCTAAACAGCCCAAGAAAACAAAGAATCCTTAAAAACATACTAAGTAAGGAACAACTAGACCTTTGTTTCATTCAAGAGACAAAATGTATGGTAGATAGAATGGAAACAATCAACAAAAAACAATGGAGCAAGTACAAGACGTTGGTTGCCGAAGGACAGCAGATGGCAGGTGGTATTCTCACTCTGTGGAACCCACAAGTGATGAATCTACTAGCATTCAAAGCCATCAGATACACACTCTCGGTAAGAATCCAAATCATAGGTAACACAGAGGTGATTCTATGCACTAATGTGTATGGTCCCCAGATGTCGGAAGAGAAGAGAAGAATTCTCCTAGACTTGGAAAACCTAAAATCCTGCTCCAACAACCCCCACTGGATCATGGTCGGGGACTTCAACATCATCATGACACTTGCAGATAAAAAAGGAGGAACCAGGAGACTGGATAGAGATGCGGAAGACTTTTCATCTTTCATTGACATAGTGGAGATGGTGGACATCAAGACCAGTAATGGCTAGGTCACATGGAACAACAAATGGATAAATCAATATCAGATAGCGATGAGGCTATAAAAATTCCTGGTTTCAGATTCCATCATCCTACAGGTTTTGACTTTAGACTGCATCATCCTTCCCTGGTGGGGCTCAGACCACTGGCCAGTCTAACTAGAAGCAAACTTCCAAACCACACTGAAAAACAGACCTTTCAGATTCGAGAAATTATGGATTGAACATCCCACCTTCAAGGAGAACATCAGCCATTGGCGGGAGCCACAACCTGAACAAGGGACAAGGATGTTCAAACTTTACAAGAAACCTCAGTACATCAAACATAAACTCAAGGAGTTGAATAAGGAAATCTTAGGAAACATATACCAAGAAAAAATAATTATTGAAAATAGAATGAGGAACCTTCAGAAAATATGCATAGACAAGGGTTATATAGAGGACCGAAAAAAGGAAGAGACCCAACTGAACTAGGAATGGGAAGCAAGATGCCAGCAGGAAGAGACTCTATGGCCCCAAAAGTCCAGAATCGGGTGGCTAAAGGAAGGTGAATGAAATACAAGGTTTTTTCAACGAACCACCATTGCTAGAAGAACCCACAACAAAATCCTAAAAATTCAATATCAGGACAGGATCGAGAGAGAGTCCCATAAGGAGATCGAAAATATAATGGTAAATCATTTCCATGGGATAGCCCAGGAAACCAACCAAGATTGAACGGAGGCCATACAAAGGATAAATCAACACATCTCCAGGCTAGTTACCGAGGAACAAAATATCAGCCTAAACAAACCCATCGCTAAGGAGGAAATTGACCAAGTGGTCCAGGAGATGCCCAATGGAAAGGCCCCAAGTCCAGATGCTTTCACAGCGGAATTCTTCAAAGCTTGTTGGGAAGTGGTCAAATATGATGTCTACGGGGTAGTGGAAGACTCTGGATGCTCATCCATTCTGAAAGCGCTAAACGCCACAATGATAACTCTAATTCCCAAAGAAAATGAAGCCAGGACCCTATACTACTACAGACCCATAGCATTATGCAATGTGGTTTACAAGATAATCTCCAAAGTCATAGCCAACAGACTGAAACCTCTCCTACCCTCACTGATTTCCCAAGAACAAGCGGGTTTTGTAGAAGGGTGAGAAATTTTGGACAACATCATCCATGCCCATGAACTAATACACACACTGAAAACCTAGAGGAAAAGGGGGATTATAATCCAACTTGATCTAGCAAAGGCTTATGAAAAAATCAACTGGCACTATATGGTCAAGACTCTGGAAGCTTTTGGCTTTGCGCAACACTGGATCAACTGGATTGTCAGCCTAGTGTCAACAACTAGCTACTCATTGTTAATAAATGGAGCCCAAGCCAAACCCTTCTGGCCTTCAAGAGGCATTAGACAAGGAGACCCGCTATCACCTTTCATGTTCATTCTGATGATGGAAGGACTTAGTCGAAGCATAAAAAGCGCAACAACAACAGGGGAAATAAAAGGCATTAAACCCTTTGAAAACCACCCTACCTCCATGCACCAACAGTTCGTGGATGACACCCTACTCCATGGCACACCCACGTTAAGGAAGCGAAATCCTACAAAGATGAGTTTGGGGAAGGCTCGGGAATGGAGATAAATCACTCCAAATCCATGATATATTTCTTCAATACCAACCCAACAATCCAAAGGAACCTGGAAAATATTTTGGGGTTTGAACGCAAAACTCTCCCAACAAAATATTTGGGAATTCCCCTGACAGATAGAGCATGTAAAATTGAAACATGGGAAGGAGTGATCAACAAGCTACAGGAGAGGGTGAAAAACTGGACTTACAGATCCCTCAACCTTGCGGGAAGACTTGTCCTGACCAAGGCGGTCCTGCAAGCAATTCCAACCTATATGATGTCAGTGTTTCTCGCTCCTAAAGGAATACTCCAAAAAATAAGAGCCATCCAAAGGTACTTCCTATGGCGTGGATCATAAAGAAAGAAAAAATGGGCCCTGGTGGCTTGGGAGAAGGTTTGCAAACCAAAATACAAAGGAGGCCTAGGATTACAAGACCCACAAGTAACCAAGGAAGCCTATAGGGAAAAACTCTGGTGGAGATGGGTCAAAGAAAAGTCAACACTGTAGGAAGCCATCTGGAAGGCCAAGTATGCCCCAGACATCAATGACCAAGATCAAATTCATTTTACGGGCACAAGAGAAGGATCAACCATCTGAAATCTAGCCTGACGCAACAAAACTTGGATCGAGAAACACAGTTTTTGGAAAGTGAGGAATGATAAAACAACCAGATTCTGGGAAGATGCGTGGCAACAGGGACCCATAATGGAAAATCTAGATAGGGAGGAACTCCAAGAGATGATAGTGCAAGGAAAAACTAGAATCCATCACTACTAGAAACAATGAAATGACCATGATAGATGGAGGACCTGGGACAAACTCAATCCACAAAACATAAATCGGATCGCAACAATAATGAAAGAGGTGGAGGAGGAAATGGGGAAAAGGAAAATTGTAGTCTTGGAAGAAGAGGACCAACTAAAATGGGGCAGGGAAAATGGAGGGGAATTCAACTTAAATGAAGTCCAAAATTACATTACAGACCAGGACCAAGAAGACTCGACGCAACAGTGGGGAAAGATTTAGGGTAGCCCCAAGTGGCCAAAAATCAAAATGTTCAAATAGATAGTACTTCACAACCAAATTCTAACATGGGAAAACCTAAGGAAAAGAGGGTTCATAGGCCCATCACGATGCCACCTCTGTCAAGTTAAAAAATAAACAACGAATCACCTCCTTGATGAATGTAATTACACAGGAGAGATGTGGGATTGGGCGACATGCATCTTTCGCCAGTCCAATAGGATGTGCGGTAACATCAATGCAACCATCAACAACTGGAATGAGATTTATAGAGAAAATGAAATGGTAAACCTCTGCTAGAACCTCATGCTAGGGATGATCATCTGAGCAATATGGAAAGAAAGGAATTGACGCATATTCAGGAATGAAAGCCTCCCGGAAGGGAAACTCAAGGAAGCAATAATCTCACAAATCCGAGAAATGGTGCAGAGCCGCAACTGCCAGACCGAAAGAGCGCAACTCACAGGCTAGGACTCCCTAATCCTGGAAACATTCCACCTAAGATACGGGTGCAACAACACATTATTAGGGCAGCCACGACAACTCCAATTAGGAGCGCACAACTGGATACCTCTTCTGATAGGGTTCCTCAAGTTAAACTTTGATGGGGTGGAAAAAGGAAACCCAAGAATGATAGGAATGGGAGGGGTGATAAGAGAGAGTGGGGGAAACATAATAAGGTTGTACGCTAGGAGCATGGGTAACTCAACCAACAACGCAACGAAATTTGGATCCCTGGAGCTCAGTCTCGAAATTCTAAGACAAGAAAGGATTACCAACACTATCGTGGAAGGTGACTCCACCCTGGTCATCAACACAGTGAAGAGAATCCAAAACGTCACCAGAATGGGAAAGGTTTAGAAACACTAGTGCTTGGCACACTCCTTACAAAAAATCCAAGAGCATCTGCAAACGATTAACACCATGGAGTTGCACTGGGTTCACAGGTCAACAAATGGCCTAGCGAACATAATTTCCAACGAGGGGATTAGCAAGGAAGGACCGGAACTAGATACTACCTGGTCCAACATCCTGCAAGGAAAATTTAGAACGGATTGCACCCAACTAGCGACAAAAGATTAGGCCAACAACTTAAGCAAGGAAGGTCACATTGAGGAGGGTGGTGAAAGGCCCGAAGGACCCAAGCAAGACATGACTGCCTAGCACCTGATCACCAATCACTATGTAGGATCAAATCATACAACAGGCAAGGGCACGGCAACAAGATCATGTCAACAGTAAGATTTGCAGGGGAAGCCCATGGGAAAGCGTCGACAACAATCAACACACAGCTAATGATGTAAGGCAAGAAGGATTGTCACAGACTAGTATCTTTCCACCACGCCAAGGGCCAGGTATGAGGAGTGGCCAAGCAGGATATCAAGCGAGTAGGGGCAAGTGCCAGTACAAGAATAACGGTCGAGTCATTATGACCATACGGACCGTGACCAGAAAAAAGGACGGGAAGTTTCACCTCTATGGGTAGACCATGATTGGAAGGACGATCCCGCAGTAGGGGAAGTTCAATAAGAGATCGAACAGTAGGAAGAGAGGAAAACGGAAGAACATAATTACAGAGGCTACCAAAAGACACAAGGATAAGGAAAGGAGGAACCCCCTGGTAGACAGGAACATGCTGAGAATGCAACAAAGGAGCAACTTTAGACCAGACGGGATGGTGCAAATGAAGCGAACGAACAACAAAGCAACCCCTAGGGGACAAGAACACCGAACAATCCCCTACAACTTTCAAGGATGGAGCAAGCGGCAAAAGACGTGGAGGGAACCTTTCATACTTTGGTTGCGTTGAAAGGAAAGGCAACCATTACCCGGTTGGAGAAGGCAATCAATGAAAAGCGCAAGGGAAAAAACTGGGATGCTCTGGCTTAGGAAGTAGACTGGGTAACTGACCCAGGAGAAACGTAGCCCAGGGAAACCCTTTACCACAAGACGGTGGAGATGGCATGGCAAACAAAGATGCTAATTGGAAAAGTGAGCTCGAAGAGGGAGGACACCAAACAGGAGAACAACAAGGAACACATGAAGTTGCTGAATGAAATCTTGAGGTGCCTCAACAGTCTGGAGACCACTACCAGACTGCTAACTGAGATTGAGACAGACCAAAAAGCCAAGATGGAATGATTGGCTACCCAATTCCACCTCTACCTGCGCTACGTCCATCACATGGGCATCATGCCAGCTGATGGGAAAGGAGCGCCAACACATATCAGAAAGACTCACACAGTCCCCCAAAAGGAGGAGAACAAATGCTCGTCGGATGAAGGAAAGAAAAATATCATCATCCTGGATTAATGTCTGGTTAGTATATTGTCAAGTCAGCCGGATCAGTCTTATGCCAATCTCAGCTTCTGTTACTGTAATTTTGTTTATCCTTTTCATGTATGTTGCACTTATACGGGTAAAAACTGGATATGGTAGGACTGGGCTAGTTTCCGAGGGTGGCAGTCCAGTCCTACCCCTTGCCTATTTCAGAAAACACAACTCAGGAACCCCTGGCCTGGTTTCCATTTTGGCAGGTCAAGGAATCCTCCTTTTTTGTATCATTACCCCCCTTTAGTAATACAGATTCTCAAACTCACTTACAACAACAACAAAAAACAAAAAAAAAAAAACCGATGTTTTTACCCTCTTAAGGTCCGATAGACCATTTCGATCTTAATGGACGTTAATCATCATCATCATATAGTTACATATATATGCAACTATATATTATATAGTTGCATATATATGTAACCATATATATGCAACTATATATATTATATAGTTGCATTTATATGTAACTATATAATTACATATAGATTTTTATTTTTAAATGAAATTTGGTGTTTTAATTTTATTTTCAAAATGTTTTTTTAAATAATTTTTTAGCTTAGAGAATTTTAGTATTTTTGTCAAATATTTGTTTATTTTAGATTTTTTTAAAATATTTTATTGATTTTTTATTTATTTATTAAATTGGGATTTTTTGTTTTTATTTTTACAATTTTTTTTTTAATTATTGTTTTCTCTCAAAATTTTTTCATTTTTTCATTTATTATATTTGTTTATTTTAGATTTTTTTTAAATATTTTATTGATTTTTTATTTATTTATTAAATTGGGATTTTTTGTTTTTATTTTTACAATTTTTTTTTTTAATTATTGTTTTCTCTCAAAATTTAAAATTTTTTTCATTTATTTTTATTTATTTATTGTTTTTAATTTTTTTGTTAATTTTTATTTTTTTTTAATTTGGGTTTTGAATATATTTTTTTAAATGTGTTTTGTCTTCATTGAAAAAAAATTGTGGAGATTTTCTCTTTTCTCTTTATTTATTTTTTAATGTAAATTAAAAAAAATATAGTAAATAAATTTTCAAGTGACCATTTAGGATCCACAGTTTCAATTATGTAGTAATTAGCTACAATTTTAAAGTTTAGATAAAACATTTTGCTTTAGGTAGCGTCACGTTTTTATTTAGGTGTTGATTTTTAGGTTTTTCTAAGCAACTATTTTATGTTTTAAGGCCATGCTTGAAAAAAATTGTAATTTTGACCCAGTTAGAAAAAGTGGTGCTACAGGTAGCACCACTTTTTGATTTGGGGGTTGATTTTAAAGTTTTTTTGAGCAACAATTTGATCCTTTAAACCCATGCTCGAAAAAAGTTGTAATTTTGACCTAGTCACAAAAAATGGTGCTACTGGTAGCACCACTTTTTTATTTGGGGGTTGATTTTCATATTTTTTATGCAAAAATATGAGTTTTAAGGGTTAAAATTCTCGTTTTGAGGTCGCAGTTCTCATTAAGTTGGTAACTTTGTTGTTTGACAAGGTATTGATGATGCAACATTATGATGATAGAGTCCTATATGGTAGTAGTGAGGCATCCATTTACCTAGTATACTCTTAAGTAAATTAAAGACTAATGATTTTCCAAGGAAGAGAAATCGATTCCAAAAATATTCAAAAAAGGGTTGATCCTCAATCCCTTATTTCCCAAAAGCTAGAATGGAGGATAAGACTTGCCCCTTCATTCATATTATTTGAGATGTAAGACCTAGTTGGTAAAGTGATATTTATTAGGTTGTCACATCAAGAGAGTTGCACATCATTTTTTTTGTTTCCATATATGAATCCACATAATTGATTTATCGTTAGATGATCTTGTTGGACACAACAATTCTAGATTACTTTAATTTTTTTTTTTCCATATATAAATCCACATAATTGATCTATCGTTAGATGACCTTGTTGGACACAACAATTCCAAATTACTTTAATTTTTTTTCCATATATGAATCCACATAATTGATCTATCATTAGATGATCTTGTTGGACACAACAATTCTAGATTACTTTTATTTTTTAAGGCCAATAGTCAATTAAACCAGTGACTTAAACGGATATGAAAAGGTAGGTCTATTAATAAAAGGACAATAAGTTCACAAAGACATATCCAATTAAGGAGAGTGCTTTATAACTCAAATAGTTAGTTGACATAAGTAACAAAGGCATGTCTACATAGTAAAATAATATAATGAGATCAATCTATAATTCATGGTTTACTAACTCAAATACTATTTTCAAAAGTATGACTTTTTATAATTTAACTATATAGATAGAACTAGGGAAAGAAATATTTGTGAAAGTATGACTTTTTATAATTTACTTATACATATAAGTATAAAAACTAGGGAAAGAAATATTTGTGTCATAGGGGAGAAGAAATAAAGGGTGAAAAACTATCCACTACCTAACCAAGCGAGATAGGCAGGTAAGTTAGAAAGACCCAAGCAAGATAGACAAATAAGTTAGAAAGACCCATATTAATTTTTGGAGTGAAAATGTTTTTCCAAACTATTGAAGGTCATTTTTCTCAAATGGAAACCTCCTCATAAGAAATCCTTTTTTTTTTCATCATCTTTGTAACTTTTTGTGAGCTACTAGAACTATTACCTGTAAAACTGCCTTAATTAAAGCGATCATACTAACCAACGAAAGATAGATAATGAAAAGTTCAACCTTGATGATAGATAGATATACTCGTGTGTGAAAATATTGCATGTTATAGCTAATGAGATGTGTTTTCGTTCAACCACCTGTTTGTTTTCCAAAGTAGGGAGAAAAGGTCATGGTTATCAAGGGGTAACAATCATTGAAGCTAGTACAAGTCTCTCTATTATAAGAATCGAAGTCACAACAAGAGAATCACTCTGCACTCTCATTGTCTATTTCCTTGACCAAAAGCCCCGTCCACAACCTAATAACAATGTATCTATATAAAACATTCGAGCAAGTTTCAACCCCTCCTATTCAAATAATACAACCACATCCACAAATTAATAAACAATTTTACCTCATACCCTAAGAAACTTTGTTCATCCACCCATATAATGGTAAAGTTTACCATAAATAAAATTAATTTTTAAAATAATTTATTAAAATTTCCCATAAACAAATTTTTTATATTTAAAAGTTTACCATAAATAAAATTAAATTTTAAAACAATATTATTAAAATTTTCTATAAATAATTTTTTTATATTTAAACTTAACCATAAAATAATGGAGTTTTATACTTTTAATTATTATATTAATATGTAATTAAAAAATAATAATTAAAGAAGAGTTGGATCACGCCCTAGGAAGCTGCCCGCGCACGCGCACCTGATGCGTCCCCACTTTTGCCCCTATGCCATGGCCCCAGGAGGGGGCCTCAAGCCCCTCCCCCACCTTTACCTTTAGAGATAGAAGCCTCTAGGAATCTAATTACAGCGAGCGACAACCAAACAGCCACAGTGACGCAGCAAAAATTTGTCAAAAAATTGGACAATATTCCCTCAGTCGACCTCCCAGCAGAAGAAACATGCAAATTTGCTTTGAATCTCGCTGAACAGGGACTCATCAGTGAGTTCACAGGCCTATGGTCATCTCCCAAAGCTGTAGAGGCATGGGTACAGAGAAACTGGAGCCCCCTAGCAAAAGAAGGCATCAAAAGCCATCTTGTAGGCAGGGGATTTTACGCTTTTGTTTTTGATAACACAGAGGAAAAAAATCTCATATTCAAGAACAAACCATAATTCATGGGCCCTCAAGGCCTATACCTGAACAAATGGTCTCTAGATTTCGACCCGACACAAGATGTGCCCTCAACCATTCCGGTATGGATGCGTCTCCCTCATCTTCCCTTGCATTGCTGGAATCCGAAGTCTCTGGAATCCATTGGGAACACTCTTGGAAAATACATTGACAAAGCAGACAGAAAGGACTAATACTCTTGCGCCAGGATATGCGTCGAAGTAGATCTGGAGGTGGGGCTCCCGGAAGCCATTCAACTAAAGGTCGCAAACTGTTCTCACATCTAAGAGTTGGATTACGAACAACTCCCATTCAAATGCAAGTATTGCCATGGCTATGGACACTTCGTCAGGCACTGCAAAAAGAAGAAAGAGGAAGAGGGGGAGATCTCTAAAGGTGAACAATGGACGCAAGTCTAGAAAGCACCTTAGCCAAAGAATAACAACATATCCAAAGGGAAAGGGGCATCAAAAGGCCCTAACGCCCCCACTCTAGAGGTGAGATCGGAAGAGC
>CBVK0102563207.1:0-10186 GCA_900067695.1 Picea abies | reverse complement strand
TATATTGTTGAAATGTATTAAGCTGGAATCAAAGTGTTGAAGAATTTAAATAAATAATCTACATAAGAAATCAAGCTCGAAAAATTAACATTGATCTCTAGATGAAAGTCCTTCTTCACCTATCTGAGATCCTCTTGAATCACAGTCCTTTGTGACTTAAACACTTGAGCAAAAGTCCTTCTTTGCTCCTAAGTAAATGACTCAAGCACATGAGTAGAAGTCCTTCTTTGCTCCTATATGTTCTCTTGTGTCTTTCTCCTTCACCTAGCCTTGCTTTTATAATCTCGACTTAAGACCGAGTCAAACATAACCCTAATCTCCAAAGTGATTAACGATTGAGATTAGATCTCCAAACATAACCCTAATCTCCAAAGTGATTAACGATTGAGATTAGATCTCAACTCACTTGAGATCAATGGCCAAGATTCATTTAATTCACTAATGCTATTAACTTTAGCATTTCATTAAATTAAATTCACAATTATAAAAGCACTTTACTTTAATAATTCCTTTAATTAAAGTAAATTAGTAAGACAGATGGCTTTGGAAGACTTCCACATGTCTAGACACTTAGACATGTGCGGAAGTACCTATCTGATGCTACAAACATCAACAATTTTGGGGGTCGGCCTAGACCTATCCACCTTGTATCATGGATTCGATGTATTTTAGGGGCTTCTAGAGAGGTAAAGTGCTAGGGTTTCCTCATATATATAGTCTAGCGCTTCCTCACTTGTAAATCATAATTGATCTTGTGGAGAATCGCTTCTAATAATAATAATAATAATCATCTATTTTTAAGGTCACGACCAAGCCAAACACCAAATTGGTGTATGAGATCCCCTTGTTTGTGGGACAAGGGACCCCCTCCATGTAGCGATTTGACTGCTAAAGTCCACGGAGCTATACATACCCTACCCCCCTCTGGATTTGAACTTGTCCTCTTTACTTCTCTCTTAGTATGGAGTACTTGTGTGCACTTTTTGGAGAATGATCTAGTGGATGCTTTGCAAGTGTTCTGTGGATGACTACATTTCTAGGGTTTCTTCATGCTAAACAATTTGACTAGTAAGTGTTTTTTTCAAGTCTGGGATGGTTTATTCTTGATGTATTAAATAAGTGCTTTATCAAAGTGGTGATTTTGCATGTTATCTTGTTTCTCTTGGATAAATCTTGTTTTGAAACCCTAAGGAAGATTTGTAGTGGACTATCTTCCATGTTTTTATTCATTTAAAACTCGTTGAAGGACATAAGGGTTTTTCAAGGGTTTGTAGTGGACTACCCTAGTTTTTGCTCTTATAGGTTATGATTCTAGGGTTTGTAGTGGACTACTCTAGGAATTTTAGCCAAAATCCTTTCCAGATCTCTTGCTCAAGGTCTTTAGAAGACATAGGATGACCATCTTAGGGTTTGTAGTGGACTACCCTAAGTTACTTTTCTAGAAGATTGATACCTAGGGTTTGTAGTGGACTACCTTAGGGATCAACCTTCAAGTCTTTTCCTTGCCTTTTCTCTCCATAGAAGATGCATGTTAGACTCCATATGCCCAAGGAAGCTAGATGACACAAGTCTTTTCTCCATTGCAAGTGATTTAAACTCTAAACCTCCCTCTCTTCTTGACGTCTTGTGCCAATTTTAGGTCTAGTTGCATTGCATCTTCATTTCTTTACCATTCTTATATTAACGCCTTACATTCTTCACCTAAAATCATCTGTAATATCATTTATTGTAAAATCATCTGTAATATCATTTATTGCTGCATTATTGCAATTTTCAGCCATTAGGGCTTGGCATCTTGCATTAATTTAAAACAATTTCATGCTATTTCATTTCAGCAATCATTAGTTATTGGTTTGATAGTATTTTAGCTTGCATTTAATACCTCTTTCATTGCATTCTTTACTAGTTTAGGGCTGTTTATTTGCTGCTGTCATAAACTTGTCATATGCTGAAGTGAGTCATCTTTTATTCAAGTTTTGTTACAACCATTTCTTCTTCTTTGACAGTTAGTTTTTCGGGGCATTTATTTGATTCATTTGTTGTGGTGGATTTCATTGTCACAGAAACACCCCTCACACACATTGAATTTGCCTTGTTTAAACCACCTTGACCTAGCTTTGAACCCTGATTTAGTCGGTGGTACAATCAAAGTAACCAAGATAAGGGGCTATAGACTTGCCTTGACATGCTATAGGATCCTTTGAGGTTGCTAGGGAAGCTTCCTTTGTGTTGGATCTCAAGCCTTCACTAAAACGAGGGAAGTAAGTCCTTAGGTGACAGTGGCAATTAATTCCATATGTTACACTTGTCAAGCATATTGTGAAGGCTTTGCACAAGTGCTAGATTGGGTGATAACACACATCTATTCCCTTCTATTGTACATGTGTCATTAGTCCACCATATTATATTGTTGTTGACTAGATCCTCTCTAGTTTGTTAGAGGATATTAGTTTTTTGAGGATAGTTCTAGGATTTGTTAGAGATCTAATGCTATTTTTTGTAGAGGTTGTTGAGCTCTTCATCTATAAATAAGAGACTCCTCCTCTTTGTAAAATTGTTAGAAGCGATTGGAATGCAAATATTTCCTCTTTTCTCTTGTGTAATACTTTGTGGTGATGAATAATCAACCTTCTTGAAATCTGGAAAACAATCTTGGAGCAAACTAGTTATCTTTTATTGCAGGTTTGGACTTGTCAAAGACAATTTGGGAACCATAGAGGAGTGGTATAGCTATGTTGGAGAGATAATATTTCCACCTTTTTCTTATTTTATTGTAGAGTGTGGAATTTTTTCATACTATTCTTTGGTAAAAAGGGAAACATTCATTCCCTTTCAAATAAAAAATCTCCCTAGTTGTCTTGGAGGTGGTATTATTCTTGAAAGGCCCTCCCTTCCAATTTGTGTGGTAATTTGCTTGATAGATATAAGATTTGTAGAATATTGTTTTGAAATCCTTTGTTATACTCTATATAATTTGAATAAAAAAACCCTTAAGGTGAATCTTGACCCCATATCCCAACCAAACCAAGGCACAGGTTTTCTTCCCTTCTCAACCAATCCAAAAACACCTAAAGATCTCATTTTTTACCTTTTTTATTTTTTGTTTTGTTTTGAAATATGAAATTTAATGTAGAAAAATACCTTAAATTTTTTTTGTTTTAGATCCATTTATACCCTAAAAATCATCCCATAATATTTTCCCCTTCGCAAGCAAAATTGTTGAAATTTCCTTCAAAACCCTCAGGCATTTTGCTTGATTTGGCCCTTGTTTTTGTGATCATTTGAAAGATATTAATAGAGAATTCAAAACTTGTTTAGATTTGAATATTTCATTGCTATAAATAATAAAAAACATATTTGGACTCATTCTAGTGGATAAAGTCGAAAATCATCCTAATTTTATAGCCTTAAAGCCTACATGATCTGCATATTGTTGGACTCTTTCTTTTGCTAGTTGGATATCTTTTAAGAGGCTTTGAATTTGTGTTTCATATATTAATTTGGAATTTCAAAACAACATACATATTTGAAGTAGGAATTGTGGAATCTAGGTCTAAAAATCCTATATGTCTTTTATAAATTTTCCATAGTTTAGCATCGTTTCAATACTTGTCAAGGGAATTGTTGAATTTGATTGTAAATATGATTTTTTTTTTTGAAATAATACTTTATATCTAGTTTATATGTCATATTGGATGTTTCATAAGAAAACTTAGTCTTTTTTCACTAAAAATACAAATCAATTTGCTTGATGAAGGCCTAGTTTGTCATTGTTGCATCTTGAAAAGAATGTTGTTTATTAGATCTTTCTTAAATATGAATTTTTTGCATCGATCACTTCATAAAAATATTTAGAATTGACCTTTTATCTCAAGTGTGTTGAATTTCATGGGATAATTAGAAGTTGACTTGCATTTATTTATCTTTGTGTTGTTGGTCATTTAATCTTTAGGGATAAGAGGAAATATTTTTTAAATTTGTAATCAAAGAAAACTAATCATAAAAATTAAATTAGATGATAACATAACTAATCTCTCTTTCTTGCACTTCATACTATAACACATTGAGCTTTGAATAGGACTTTCCATAGTCTAAAGTCACAAAGATAAATCCACCAAAGTGGTGACTTTTCTATGTTTCCTTTGGGGTCTCATCTTTGTGCTTATGGATTTTGAAACTAGTGAGAATTCATAATTACTTAATGTAATGACATCACTTATTTTTATTTTTCTTGTGTTTAATTTTGATATATTTAGTAATGTATGTTATCGTGATATGTATGTACGTACATTAATAAAATGTTGAATAATGATAATGGAATTTCATATATACACATTAGAATATGAATTCAAAATAGTTGAAAATCTAACTACACACAATTGTAATGTGATCTTAATGTTGAGAGGTGACAACAATCACTAGAGAGTTACAACTTCGTTGTTGTTTCCCAAGCAATTGACACTTCATATCCCTATAAAAACTTGTGAAATGATTTCTTAAATGTTGAATTCCATGAGGTGCTTCGATGATATTTGTAATCTAGTTTTCCCAAGAAATTGGCACTTCAAATCCTTATAAGCACTTCTGAAATGATTTCTTAAATGTTGAATTCCTTTAGGTTCTTTGATGAGATTTGTAATCCATTTCTCCTTTTAGCTGGGGAATAGAAGGATATCATTTCCCCATCTCTCTACTCTTGCATGTGTGTGATGTTACATATTTTTTTCTTGTTGATTAACTTCTATGTTGTGCAGCCAAATCCCAACAAGTGGTATCCGAGTTGAGGTAGGGTGAAGGTATTGAGAGTTGAGGGAATAATTTTATTCAAGTGTAGAGACAGAGAGTTTGTTGCAAGGAAAACAAGGGTTTGGGAGGAGAAAAAAACTATGAGTCGAAAGGTTTTTGGACACTAAGGAGAAAGGTTGGTAGGGCATGAGAGTTGTAAGCCATGACGAAAATTAGAGCAAGGTTTATATTACTTATCTATTCCAATTACTATAGTGTTTGATTGAATGCCTCAATGAGATGATAATCGACCATTGTGAAGAGTTGTTGGAGGAGGTAGAGAAAAATATCACGGTGATGGTGCTAAGTAAAGCATGGATGCAAAATATTGATGGGATTAATCAAATTTGAATAAATGGTGAAAGTACGAAATGAAAGTTTGAAGTGGAGTTGACACTTTTTTATATCTAAATGGGTAGACTACTGTAAGACCTTGTTAGGAATGCATACCCCATTTTTTAAATGTCACTGGTAAATTCTAAACGACCTAGCTGATATGGGCGAGCATGCAGTATTTACAAATACCTTATCTTTGAGGGAACGTTGGCTTACTTTTTTCATGGGGAAAAGTTAGGTCAAGAGTGGTGGTTTTAAGCACCTATGTTTGGTAGCTAGTGTTTTTTAGAGCCCATGGATTGCATACTCCATTGAAATCATCATGGAGATTAGAGGTGAAGGCTCTCTTGGCTAGCTTGGTGAGTTTTTGGTCAAGAGATCAAAGTTTCATATCTCTGTTGGTTATGGTGATGGATCTAAGGGATGCATATTATGGGATCCTACTGTCCACAATGTTTGAAAACTCAAGGAATCATTGTATGGCCTAATGTAACCAGGTAATAGTACAATATGTTTGATTCCTTCATGGTAATCCAAGTTCTTAAGAAGTGAGTACGATCATTGTATTTATTGCATATTTATTATATTGATGTTCTGTTGATGATATGCTTGTGGAAGGAAAAACATGGTTGAGATTAGTAGGTTAAATACTCAGTTGACGAAGATGTTTTACATGAAGGATATAGGAACAACAAAACAAATCTTGGAAATAAATGTATAGAGAAATTGGAAAAATGCTAAGTTGTGGTTGTTACGAGTCTATACTTCAGTGTGAACATTACGAAATCAATAAATATCTCTTTATCTTTCCATTGTAAACTTCCTTCAAGTTTTTGTCCTAGTAGTAAGGAAGAAAATGATTATATGTCTTCTGTAAAATATAGTAGGAAGGTTGATGTTTGCAATGAGAATATTCAAATATTTCACATGTAGTTGGTGTTGTTAGTGGAAACATGGAAAACTAGGTAAAGAGCATGGAGATGAGTGTGCTTAGGTATGTGAGAAGAACCAGTATCTCATACACTCGTTGGGACGATTTAGTTTGAGGTTATGTTGACTTTGTGGAGGTGGAGTGCCCCCTACTAGAGCAAATTGTGTAGACATGTTCTTGCAACTAGTGCTCTTAGAGAATTTGTGGTGTTGTTTGGATTCTCTTGGGTTGGAGGAAGATGATGATTGATTTGTTGGGCAAGGCATCAGGAAATTGTTGTCAAGGTGGATATCGGTTAGGTTGTGACAACACATACCTTGTAGTTCATTGGTTGGTTCGAGGTTTCTCAAGCCTTTTTATTTTAGTATGCCCGAAAACACTTGAGATCTATTTAATTTAAATATGGAATGATGTGAGGTGCTCTATGAGACTTTTATTCATCTATCCATCATTTAGTTGAGAAATAAATATTGCCATTACTCTCCTCTACTATGTGATTGTTCTATATTTTCTTCTTTGTTAATTAATTTTGGTTTGCAAGATAAAACTTAATAGTTAAGGAATCAAAATTCATTATTTTGAAATTGAAATCCCCAATTTTAAAATCAAATTTGATACTTGTATTATTCAAATTCAAACTTTCTAAACCAAATTTAATGTTTGAAAACAACAATACTCAAATTTTCATAATCCAATTTTGTACTTTGGAACACTATTATTCAGAGTTTTATAAATCACATTAATACTTTTGAGGCCTAGATTCTAATTTATAAGAGAAAATTTCTTGAAATGGTTGTTAAAACGACACTTCATGTCATTGTAGAATAAGATAGAATGAGTCTCAATAGGCTTGATCACAATGAAAAAGAAATAGTCTAGTATATAATATATCTCATATGTGCTTGGGTTTAGTTGGCATAGTTTTTTTTGTTATGAGTAATGCTTTGGCATGTTTGACTCATGGTTGGATTTAGTTTGCATATCAGGTTTTTATTTATGAGTAATGCTTTGGCATGTTTGACTCATGTTGAGATTGGGTAGACATTTTTTAAAAACGTGTTAACTAGTGTAAAAACACATTATAAGTCGTCGGAGTATTTCTTCTTTTATGCGAAATTTTAATAGCTCAAATTTATCATCTAAGATCTATAATTGGTCGTTGTATTGTCCAATACATATAAAGTTATATTGTCAAAATCTTGGTGTCAACTAGGTAAGACACCCCCATTTTGCATGTGGACATAGAACATTTTCATCCATCATTATTTCGGAAAAGCAACAAACATTTTCCATGGGGAGTTTTGTTTCAAAAAATGCTTTTGGAGTTTAGTTTTAGATGACTTTTTTGGACACTCTAAGGTTCTCAATGCCCCCACATGGACCATATTGTTATACCCATATGGATACAATGTTACCACTTGAATTGACATGAACGTTTTTTTGTCCTTTGTTCAAAGGAGTTCATTAGTCAACTAAGTAGGGAGAAGAATAGAATACAAACAAAATAGACTTTGTTTGAAAACAAACAAACATTATGAACTAATCAAAATTATTCTCTTAAGTGGGAACTATAATTGACTACAACAAATCTGATATTTGATAAACTAGCATAGTTGGAAAGTGGTTGGTGTTGTGGCTGGTGAATACCGAAAGTTATCTGGACGGATAGCATTTTGGTGAATTGAAACGCACGGACAGTTGGTGTTGTGGCTGGTGAACGCCGAAAGTTATCTGGACGAACAACACTCTGGTGAATTGAAACGCATGGACAGCGGAAACGCACATAGAGCTGAGGAAATCAAAAGTTAATCTTAAATGTGGTAATTCCAAAGGTTAATGAGTTAAACATGGCAATCATATGGTGGTACAGTAATGTGTTAATATGATTAGGTTAATGTTAAAAAGTAAACAGGTTAACTAATGCATTTAAAAATACAAGAAAGTTATGAAGAGTAAATCGGACAACTAAAAATATTTCAGCATTTTCAATTGTTAACCATCAAATTAGAATTTTAAATTAACATAACAAGTATCTTAATTAATAACAGATGCAATATTGAAATAACTCGATAGACTATTGAAACCAACCAACTCGACGCACTATTAAAATCACTAACATCATATGGAGGGCGTGCAATATCTTTCTTCCTTTGATGTTATTGTAACAAACTAGATGTGCGAGGCGGAGGCTATAGATCAACGGTCATTTACCACGTTGGTGCTTCCTGTGCCAACCAGATAACTCCTCGATCTTTATAGTTCCTTCTGAAAAGCAATCCATATAAATATGATCTTTATAGTTCCTCATTTTATTTTACATAATGTTGGTGATTAAATTAAATTAGAGAAATCACAGACGTCGTGCCGTCGGCTAAATGTGCACTTTTGCATATCGGACGGTCGGAAACGTTACTTAAATGTATCTGACATGCCTCAACGGTCGGAAACTTTACTTAAATTTCTCTGACATACCTCAACGGTCAAAAACGTTACTTAAATTTCTCGGCGCAAGAGGAAAGCGGTCGTTGATCATCGGTTCGAGTCAAGCGCTAGACCCTCCCCCGACTCATCGCCCAACGGACAGGAACGGCAGCAATCCGAAAACAACGGGCACCTGCACCGGACCGCGAGCAATGGAGTCGCGCAGCCGCCGGGAAACCCTCTCCGCAAATCACACTGTGACAGAGTGAAAGCAGTTGCCTGCCTTGTCCCCTCCATTTAATTGTAAAGTTGTCCGGCGGCTAAAATATCAAGTGTTTCGCAGGGACAATCCACTGGGGGACAATGGCAATTGGGGTTTGGCAAGGAGGGCATGTGCCCAGAAGAGAAGAGAAGAGAAGCGAAGCGCATTGTTCTTGGTGCTGCGGTTCGGAAACAATAAATACCGTTATGGGACGGCCTCTGACGTGGGTTAGCGACAAACCCATTCTCAGCCATCTGCTACTTACGTATATGGTGTGGACACCACGGGCTCTGCAATTCTATCCGCTTTCCAAAAGGATAGAATTGAGGAAGAAAGATTAGACATTAATCCCCAAATAAATGAAACAAATTGCTGCAAATTATTGGAATTTGGATCAAAGGTCACTGGATTGGCATAGAAAGGAAGAAAAGTTGCTCAAGAAAGGCACAATATTTTAAAAAGTATGATCCAAGCAAGCTTGCTGTCAAGCCCGTTGAGATTGAGGTCAATTCATGCACTGGCCAGCTAAGTTCGTTAGCGAGTGCATCGGGACTTAGGAAGCCCCTCAATTCAAGAATTATGCGTTGGAACCTGCGATTCGGGGCGGCCGAGGACCCACTGGCCCTCGGAGAAGCTTTTGCCCCTCCATTATGTGGCAGCGGCGTGCGAATTTATGATATCCCTGTTTTTCTGTCTACCACACTATTTCCATCAACGAACCCCAATTTTCACTGATTGCCTAGGGATGATCCATTTTAAAGGAGAACTGTATTCTATTCTAATGATGAAGTCATCACAATTTTGGTTGATATTTTTTGACAAAATCATCGGGGGTCTACGTGGCTGACATGCCCCGCTGAATTATAGTTTATTTTGGTGCAGTGTTTGCCCACGACATGTGCCGTGCATATGTGGGGCATGGTGAAACCGGTAGTGACATATTCATATGAATTGGAGGACACTCCGATCGAAAGCTTTGTCCTTCCTTCCCTGCGTCCCTTTTATAACAATGCCTCTAATGCTATTCTTTACAGAGACAATCAGTGGCCTCCATTGTGCTTGTTATAGCATCCGGTGCCTCTAGTACTCAAGCAGGCCTTCAGCTGAATTTTGTTGAGAACTTTATATCTCTTTTGCAATGGAATCCAGTCTGTCTGTACCAGATAACAATAGATGGGTTTTGATTGTTATACAAGCGTCTGTTATACTAGTGTTTTCTATAATTGTTCGAGCTGTATCCGAATTTTTCAAACACTATCTGTGGGAACCCCGTAGATTAAGAAGATTTATGGAAAGACAAGGAGTGAAGGGGCCTCCGCCCAGTTTTATGGTTGGCAATCTTATGACTATTGCCAACCTTCGTGAAAAGGAGGTTGCGAACGATATGGAATGCTTGAGCCATGACATTGTCGACAGGCTTTTACCGCATTATGTTCAGTATTCCAGAATTT
>CBVK0102563190.1:0-13324 GCA_900067695.1 Picea abies | reverse complement strand
CATGTGTTCCTACGTAACAATTTGCTTTCATGTCGATTGTATTCTCTGTATTGTGAGGCATATAGTTCTTACCTCCCTTTCTTTTTCTTCTTCTATACTTATTCGTTCTCCCTTTTTTTCTTCCCCTCTATTACCAATTTCTGATTCTATACTTAGTCCCATGTCTATGCTCGCGGGTTCCTAGGATGGCGGAGTCGTACATTCCATGTCCATCTATATCTTTACATCACGAGTCCGATTGATCGTCGTTCGTTTTCATAGTTCACGAATTGTATGGTAGCGGGTTCCTGTGTAGGCGCCATCAAACTCTCATGCCCCGTGTGCGTGGTATACATCTTGCGCTCGAAACTTCGGTGATCTACAATTCGACCTCAGACTCGAAGCTTGCGACTTATTTTTCCCAGCATCTGTTGATATTTTTCCCATACATTTCTTACCTCCCTTTCTTTTTCCTCTTCTATACTTAGTCGTTCTCCCTTTTTTTCTTCCCCTCTATTATCCATTTATGATTCTATACTTAGTCCCATGTCTATGCTCACGGGTTCCCAGGATAGCAGAGTTGCAGATTCCATGTCCATCTATATCTTTACATCACGAGTCTGACCGATCGTCGTTCGTTTTCTTAGTTCATGAATTTTATGGCTGCGGGTTCCTGCGTAGGCACCATCGAACTCTCATGCCCCATGTGCGCGGTATACATCTTGCGCCTGAAACTTCAGTGATCAACAATTCGACCCCGTGCTCGAAGCTTGCGACTTATTTTTCCCAGCATCTGTTGATATTTCAAAGCATTTGTTGATATTTTTCCCATACAGTTCTTACCTCCCTTTCTTTTTCCTCTTCTATGCTTAGTCGTTCTCCCTTTTTTTTCTTCCCCTCTATTATCCATTTCTGATTTTATACTTAGTCCCATGTCTATGTTCGCGGGTTCCTAGGATGGCGGAGTGGCAAATTCCATGTCCATCTATATATTTACATCACGAGTCCGACTGATCGCCATTCGTTTTGATAGTTCACGAAATTTATGGCCGCGGGTTCCTGCGTAGATGCCATCGAAATCTCATGCCCCGTGTGCACGATATACATCTTGTGCCCGAAACTTCGGTAATCTACAATTCAACCCTGGACTCGAAGCTTGCGACTTATTTTTCCCAGCATCTGTTGATATTTTTCCCAATTCGTTTCAACAGTTGGCCAATTTTATGGTCGCGGGTTCCCCCCCAATGCATTATCCAACTCCCATGCTCCATGTTCGGATATACATCATGCATCCAAAACTCCGGTTATCTACAATTCTACCCCAGAATCCTTGAACTCGCAAGCCTCACTCTTTATCGAACTCACAAATTGTATATCCATCTATATCTTGACATCACGAGTTTGACCAAGCGCTTTTGTTTCCTTAGCCAATTTTATGGCCACGAGTTCCCAGGTACGCATTATCAAACTCTCATTCCCCATGTTCCGAGTATACATCTTCCATCCAAAACTTGGGTGATCTACAATTCCACCACAGACTCCCAGGTTCAAAAAAGTACCAAAGCATCTTTAATTCTCCTCCATGCCCACCACATTCGGCCCTTCCCAATACACATTAATTATGATTTTCTTGGTGACAACTCACCACAGATGTTCGAAAAAGATTGGCATTAATAAGAGGAAAGCTCGAGGTAATCTCCCATTAAAATACATTTATGGGAGAATATTATGGAATTATACATCTTCCATCCAAAACTTGGGTGATCTACAATTCCACCACGGACTTCCAGGTTCAAAAAAGTACCAAAGCATCTTTAATTCTCCTCCATGCCTGACACGTTCGCCCCTTCCCAATACACATTAATTATGATTTTATTGGTGACAGTTCACCACAAATGTTTGAAAAGATTGGAATTAATAAGCGGAAAGCTCGAGGTTATCTCCCATTAAAATGCATTTATGGGAGAATATTATGGAATATGATTAGTTTCCTTTGTCAATCTTGAATTCACAAAAAAATGATGATTGTTTTGTTTTTTTTAAGACGTCATCATAACAAGAATTCAATATTGTGTTGGCCCGCTGTCATCTACAAAGGTGTTCGCATGATGTTGCTCTTTAGTATTGTGCATTTGTGTACCTTACAGGTTTTCATATTTGAGGCTTTGCTTGCATATGAAAATGTTGCTCCACCATTCCAATTTGAACATAGTTTTGAAAATGTTGCTCCACCATTCCAATTTGAACATAGTTTGCATTTGGGCCATAGATAACAAAAATAAAATAAAATAATATGAAAATTGTTTAAGTAAATATAAACAAATTATCTTTTGACTTGAACCTGCTTTTGTCAAGAACCAGGTATATTACACAATTGTCAATGTTTTTCCCGCTTTTCAATAGTTTCTCAATTTCCCTGCCATCTTCGCACGCTTTCCCAATGCAAATTGATGACACTTTTATTAGCTTTGAAAATAGTGGCATTAAAAGGCGAAAAGTTCGAGGACATCTGCCATTAAAACACATTGAACCAGGATTTATTGGAGATTATATTATGATGTTGCAGCGTCCATTTTAAATACAATGAGGAGCAAAGGAAGGTTTTCATCACCTTATGGTTGCAGCTCGACAACATGTTCGTGGAGATACCCTGAATGTTTTCGGGCACGAGGACCATCGTTTTCAGTGGTCCGTAACTTATGACTACTACTCATCCACTTCTGCCCAGATGAAAGTTATCTTGACGTCTCAAATTGCAACGATAGATTGTGTCCCCGATTTTTTTTTTACTTTAAGGACTTGATCACGTGCTGCACCGAGAACTATATTCCGAACCAGTGGATTGTCTAGATGGGCGACCATTTCCAAATCTCCCTATTGCCTAAATTATTTCAAAAGATGTTAACACTTCCCGACCGAACGCCTACTTTCAAGGGCGAGAATTGCAAACAGTTCTTAAAGAAGCATGGTAATGAATTAGACCTTTTGCCGAAGTTATTACAGGATCGAGCGCCCGCTCCCCAGGACATGGCCATATTACATGTTAGTGCATGTAATAACCTTTTTTGGCAATTTTCATTGCTTTTCACGAGGACAACGAGACAAGAAAGTGCAACCAGCATCTCTCAGATGATTTTGTATATTTATATTTTATGGTCAAGGAACAAATCATCTTCCATTGCCGCAAGTCGATTTCCATTCAAATATCTTCCGAGTTATTACAATGCAAGAGGCAAAAGAAATTCTTTATTCCATCTTATTTAATTTTCGTCGTGCCGAATTGTTATCCATTTCCTGGACTATCTATGTGTAGAAATTTGAACTTTCAATTTGACCCAGTAACATTCTCGTGCCAGAAATTATGGAGACACGACGCTTGCCAACAATTTGTTAAGGTCTTTAATTATTTTGTTTCATTTTTTAAAGCATTGATATTTGGAAAGTATTTCCCCTAGTTTTTTAGCCAGTCGATAATCTTCCTGGATAGGAAGGGAACACTAGAAGAAATGGAAAACTATAATGTTATAAGGATTTTGGGGTCTAAACAAAATCCTTGCTTCCTTCCATGTCACATATCTGCTACAATGTTTTTTGTTGGAATAACAAGGGAGTACATCTATTGGTTGCATTTTTTCCATGAACAAAAGGAAAGGACAATTCATCTCTCTGCGTTGGAAAGTCCGGGATTTCATGGTCAAGAACCACTTCAACAGTTCTTTCACTTACACTATCCTGAATGAACTCTGTACCAGTACCAATGATTCGCACAAGCATAATCGAAAAGACCCGAGTGAAAAAAGTGCCCAATCCTCGACTGCCACAGCCAAGACCACAACATCTCGTAGCAGTACTCCAACGGCTTACCCAAGTAACAAAGTCACACACAATTCTTCAGGTAGAGGAGGAGATAAGAACCCTCCCTCCAAAAAAATTGAAAGTCATCACAAGCTTCCCGCAGGAAAAAAATGGAAAACAATAGTCCAAGAACAATAGAAGAAATGGAGAACTATAATGTTATAAGGATTTTCGGGTCTAAACAAAATCCTTTCTTCCTTCCATATCACATATATGAAAAATAGAAAGGATAATTCATCTCTATGCCTTGGAAAGTCTGGGATTTCATGGTCAAGAACCACTTCAATAGTTCTTCCATTTACACTATCTTGAATGGACTCTGTACCAGTACCAATGATTTGCACATGCATAACCAAAATACCCGGGTGAAAAAGTTCCCAATCCCCGATCGCCACAACCAAGACCACAACATCTCGTAGCAGTACTCCAACAGCTTACCCAAGTAACAAAGTCACACACAGTTCTTCAGGCGAAGGAGGAGATAAGAACCCTCCCGCGGGCAAAAAATAGAAAACAATAGTCCAAGAATAGGAGGGCTTGAGGGGAGAAACTGATATCTACGATCTCTCCATCGAAGATATGGAAATAGAGATTGACATTGAAAAAATATACCCTAACGACGATTCCCTAGAGGGAACTACTCCTCACAATCCTGGGATCGAAATAATTGACATAGATACATTGGACGAAGAAGAGTCTTTTTCATTCGAGAGCGTTGTTTTTTACAACGAATCAAAAAAATTGATTATTGAAAATAGAGATGTAAAGAATAAGAAAGGGACATCTCGTTCAAATTTCAACCTATGCAACATGCGCCCTTCCCATATATCCAAGATGCACTGAGAAACTGGATATGCTCTAGACAACTCTATTAGTGGCCTTGAAATGGAAAACCTCATGTTAAAGACACGAATCAAAGAATTGGAGACAACTCTAATGCCTCTTCCATTGTTTGCTACTCCTTTGGCAATGGTCGGGTCCACCTCACTTGTGCCAAAGATAAAAGGATAATCAAGCCTTCTTGCATCTGCCTGAGACTATGTGGAAAATAATATAAACAAAAAAATGGAATTAATAACAGAAGCTTGGGAGATGTCAAAGAGTATGGTCTCTTTTGGAACAAGAGTGCATTATTTTCATGAGTATCTACAAGCAGATCTCAAGAACGAGCAAGGTTTTTATCTTGGTGCAGTTTTACCATGTGGTGTTAAAGTTACCGGTATGACGGAATTCAGATGAAGATAGGAGGATCTCCCTTCCCTGGACCGAATTCACCAGCTAAATGCATGTTGGAAAGAAATGGTAAAGAACCTGATTGGTATCGTTCAAAAATGTAGCAAACCATATCTAAAAGAGATAAACTATTCAAGAAGTTAACCGAGATAGATCTAGCTACCAACACCAATGAAGTCCATGACCCGAAATTGATATTAAACTCATTTTTCTTAACCAAGAAACCATTTGATGATCAATTTCATATCTATAAAAGACTGTCATTTGAACATTTCTATGGCATTTTTGAATATGGTGAAGATGACGTGAAAACTTGGCTAGTCGGTTATGCAATTNNAAACAAAAATATTCAAGAATCATTGCACAACTTGTCTATTGATCTAAGGGACTTGGAAATTGCACAACTTGTCTATTGATCTAAGGGACTTGGAAAGTGAATTCTTCAATATAAAAATCTGGCATGAAATGAACGTGGCACCCATGAGGAGCTACATCAAAGAATGGTTGAAAAAGGTTGTCGACCAGATTACCAATGAAGGTCAGAGTCAAGGAAAACCATAAAATAAAATCAGTGAACAAATGACAAGGCATGGGACACCATCATAGTAAGTTGATACTGGTTACATTCTTCTGTCTTCATCCACTTATTCTAACAAAGATTTAACCCAGATCTGACAATTTTCTCTTTCTTCTTGCCAAGTTTTGTTGTTTTCCATCACCGACTTTTTTCTTTCTACAAACTTCATTCTTGTACATCTTTTCTTTGTAGTCCGCGACAGTCCCAATCAGAGTCATTTTGGAAAACACATTTTTATTTCATAGAATATGTACTGAACTATAGCTTTTTTTACAAATCCGAAGACAACTTTTTTTGGGAAATATTCTCAAATGTATTTTGTGACCCAGTTAATCTAAATATAAATATTTGGGGTTGTTCTATGTTGGTATTCAATGCCTAGCGTTGTTACTTGGAATTTGTATTTCTTTGTAAAATTAACTCATTTCGTTGTACATGTTCTTGTTCTATATTGTGCATATACTGCAACTTCCTATATTTAAGAATATTCTTCGATATACAAACTGTAAAGTCATATTTTTTTTTCTCTGTTCCTTGTAGGTTTGACCAAAAAAAATCGAGCCCAAAACACCATTCAAATTCGAACATGGTTTACATTTGAACCACAAATAATCTAGTAAGATACATTAATATAACATGGTTTACATTTGAACCACAAATAATCTAGTAAGATACATTAATATGGATACATTTTAAATAAACATAAACAAAATCCCTTTAAACTTGAACCTAACTTTCTCGGGTTCCTAGATTGTCCGCAGGTTGATCGGTTAGCAGACTGTCAAATCCTCATTTCCATCTATATCTTCACATCAGGAACCCAAGCGACGATTGTCCCTTTCAACACTTGGCCAAATATCTCACCGCAGCATCCCAACTTAGCACTATCACATTCTTATCCCGCGTGTTCCGTTATATACATCTTTCACCCAACACTTCCGTCACATACATTTTTCACCCAACAATTCCGTGATAAAAGATAAAATATAGAAGACAAAAAATAAGGGTTAATATATTCACATCTGTGATAGATATTCCATTTTCTCGCAAGATCTTTTCTACATGTTTCTCAAGAAGTTATATACTTATTGCATATACTTGGAAAGAAGTGCGAATGTGGCTGACAAAGAAATACCCATGGAAAGCGGCCAGACAAGATTCAAAATAGGGTGGCAAGGGTTCCCGAGGAGATGTAAGGCCCCAACTGTCAAATTGTATATATCAGAACATTTCATTGCAAAATGTGTAACACAAAGAGGGTGTTCCTGCCATCCTCAATTCAAATTCATTCTGCTTTCACTAGTGACAACTCAGTGCACAACTTAGCTTATTGGCATTAACAAGAAAATAACGTGTTCAACATCGGTTTACGTGAGCTCGACTGAACTCTGGGTTGGGGATTGGTCCTATATCGTCACATCATGAGCCCAACCGACCGTAGTTCCTTTCAACACTTATCCAATTATCGCTCCGCAGGGTCACAACTTAGTGCTATCAAATTTTTATGCCCTTTGTTCCGTGATATACGTATTCAAAAATGATTTACAAGAGTCTGATCGACCCCTGGGTTGGCGCTATTATAAATATTGCACCCAAAACTTCCGTCATCTACAAGTGCGTGATATACATCCTGCACCCAAAAATTCCGTACTCTACAATTAATCGCGACTTAGCACTATCGATTTCTTATGCCCCCCTGTTCCGTGATATACATGTTGCACACAACACTTCTGTGATATAAATTTTGCACCAAACACTTGCGTCATTGTGAAAAATGGCTAGGCATCAAATGGCTAGCGGTTGGTTGGAGTCGCGATATAAAAACACAAAACACCATTCAAATTCGAACATGGTTTACATTTGGACCACAAATAATCTACTAAGATACATTAATATGGATACATTTTAAATAAACATAAACAAAATCCCTTTAAAGTTGAACCTGACTTTCTCGGGCTCCTGAATTTTCCACGGGTTGATCAGTTAGAGGACTGTCAAATCCTCATTTCCATCTATATCTTCACATCAGGAACCCGACTGACGACTGTCCCTTTCAACACTTGGCCAAATATCTCACCGCGACGTCCTAACTTAGCGTTATCACATTCTTATCCCATGTGTTCCGTTATATACATCTTGCACCCAACACTTTGTCATATATATTTTGCACCCAACAATTCCGTGATAAAAGATAAAGTATAGATGATGAAAAAGAAGGGTAAATAAATTCACATCTGTGATAGATATCCCATTTTCTCACAAGATCTTTTCTGCATGTTTCTAGAGAAGTTATATACTTATTGCATATACCTGGAAAGAAGTGCGAAGGTGGTGGGCATAGAAATACCCGTGGAAAGCGGTCAGACGGGCTTCAAAATAGGGTGGCAAGGGTTCCAGAGGAGACGTAAGGCCCCGACTATGAAATTGTATAAATCGGAACATTTCAGTGAAAAATTTGTAACACGAAGAGGGTGTTCTTGCCATCCTCAATTCAAATTCATTCTGCTTTCACTAGTGACAACTCAGTGCACAAATTTGCTTATTGGCATTAACAATCAAATAACGTATTCAACAACGATTTACGGGAGCCCGACCGACCCCCAGGTTGGGTATTGGTCCTATATTGTCACATCATGAGCCCAACCGACCATAGTTCCTTTCAACACTTAACCAATTATCTATCCACGGGGTCACGACTTAGCGCTATCAAATTTTTATGCCCCCTATTCCATGATATACGTATTCAACAACGATTTACGGGAGTCCGACCGACCCCTGGGTTGGCGATATTATAAATCTTGCACCCAAAAGAAAATAAGGGTTAATATATTGACATCTATGATAGATATCCCATTTGCTCGCAATGTTTTTTTTGCATGTTTCTGGAGAAGTTATATACTTATTGCATATAGTTTGAAAGAAATGCGAGGTGGCGGACACATAAATACCCGTGGAAAGAGATCTGACGGGATTCAAAATAGGGTGGCAAGGGTTCCCAAGGAGACGTAAGGCCCCAACTGCCAAATTGTATCTATCAGAACATTTCAGTGCAACATGTGTAACACGAAGATGGTGTTCCTACCATCCTCAATTCAAATTTATTCTATTATCTCTAGTGACAACTCAGAGCAATTCAAATTCATTCTGCTTTCACTAGTGACACCACAATGCACACAACACTTTCGTGATATACATTTTGCACCAAACATTTCCATCATTTACAATTCGACCCCATTTTCCAAAATTTACCTTGTAATTTGCCTGGAAATGAACCTGAATTTTTTCGAACTCGTCGATTGGTCCTATATCGTCACATCATGAGCTCGAACGACCATAGTTCCTTTCAACACTTAGCAAATTATCTCTCTGCGGGGTCGCAGTTGGCACTATTATAGATCTTTCACCTAAAACTGGTGCCATCTACAGTTCCATCATATACATCTTGCACCCAAAACTGGCGCCATCTACAATTCCACCATAAACATCTTGCACCCAAAACTGGTGCCATCTATAGTTCTACCATATACATCTTGCACCCAAAACTTTCGTGGTCTACAATTCATCGACATATTGGAACATGGTTTGTATTTCGACAACAAATAATCTATTAAGATACATTAATATAAATACAATTTAAATAAATATATTTAAAGCCCGACTGACTGCGGTTCCTTTCAACACTTATCCAATTATCTCTCCACGGGGTCGCGACTTAGGGCTATTGAATTTTTATGACCCTTGTTTTGTGATATACGTATTCAACAACAATTTATGAGAGTCCGACCAACCCCCGGGTTGGCGCTATTATAAATCTTGCACCCAAAACTTCTGTCATCTACAATTGCGCGATATACATCTTGCACCTAAAACTTTCGTACTCTACAATTTGTCGCAACTTCACGCTATCAATTTCTTGTGCCCCCTGTTCCTTGATATACATGTTGCACACAACACTTAATTTATATACATTCAGTACCAAACACTTGCATCATTTAGAATTCGACCCTGATTATAGACCCCATCTATCCGGGAATCCACAGTCTGAAAAGTGGCTAGGCATTGAATGGTTAATGGTCGGTCAGAGTCACGATATAAAAGCACGAGCGCAAATCTGAACCAGTGCGTCCACCAACGCACACATTGGGACATTTTTGGAAAAAGGGATAAGTAACGAGAAAGAGAGAGTAGAGGGGAAAACAATCAGACGGGCTTCAAAATAGGGTGACAAGGGTTCCCGAGGAGACGTAAGGCTATGCCTGGAAAATTGTATATATATTCTGCTTCTACTCGTGACAAATCAGTGCACAGGTTCACTTATTAGCATTAACAACCAAAAAAACATATTCAACAACAATTCACAAGAGCCCAACCCACCCCCGGGTTGGCGCTATTATAGATCTTGCACCCAAAACTTGCGTTATCTACACTTTCGTCGTATACATCTTGCACCCAAAACTTCTGTGGTATACAATTTGTCCACATATTCGAACATGGTTTACATTTGGACCACATTTCAGTGCAAAATGTGTAACACGAAGAGGGTATTCATGCCATCTTATCCACGGGTTGGCGCTATTATAGATCTTGCACCCAAAACTTCCTTGGTCTACAATTCATCCACATATTGGAACATGGTTTGCATCTCACCCACAAAAAATCTATCAAGATACATTAATATAAATACAATTTAAATAAATATATTTAAACTTGAACCTGACTTTTTTCGAACTCGTTGATTAGTCCTATATCGTCACATAATGAGCCTGATCGACAACAGTTCCTTTCAACACTTAGTCAATTATCTCTCTACGGGGTCGCGCCTTCTATCGATTTCTTATGCCCTCCTATTCCGTGATATACATGTTGCACAAAATACTTCCGTGATATTCATTTTGCACCAAACACTTCTGTCATTTACAATTCGACCCCATTTTCCAAAAGTTATCTTCTAAGATGCTTGGCAGCGAACTTGACTTTTTTTGAACTCATTGATTGGTCCTATATCGTCACATCATGAGCCCGATCGACCACAGTTCCTTTCAATACTTAGCTAATTATCACTTTGCAGGGTCGCAACGTAGCAATATCAAATTTTTATGGCCCCCTGTTTTGTTATATATGTATTCAACAACAATTTACAGGAGTTCGACTAACCCCCATGTTGGCGCTATTATAAACCTTCCACCCAAAACTTTCGTCATCTACAAGTGGGCAATATACATATTGCACCCATAACTTCCGTACTCTACAATTCGTTATGACTTTACCCTATCAATTTCTTATGCCCCATGTTCCTTGATATACATGTTGCATACCACACTTACGTGATATACATTTTGCACCAAACACTTGTGTCATATACAATTCGACCCCGGTTATAGAGCCCACCTATCGAGGCATCTGCGATCTGAAAAGTGGCCAGGCATCGAATGGTTAGCGGTCAGTTAGAGTAATGATATAAAAGCACGAGCACAAATGTGAACCGGTGCGTCCACCAACGTGCGCATTGGGACATTTTCGGAAAAACGACTAAGTAACGAGAAAGAGAGAGTAGAGCAGAAAAATGGTCAGACGAGCTTCAAAATAGGGTGACAAGGGTTCCCGAGAAGACGTAAGGCCCTGTCTGTCAAATTGTATATATATTATGCTACTATTCGTGACAACTCAATGCACATGTTCACTTATTGGCATTAACAACCAAAAAATGTATTCGACAGTGATTTATAGGAACACGACCAACCCCCGGGTTGGCACTATTATAGATCTTGCACCCAAGAATTTCGCCATCTACAGTTCTCCCGTATACATATTTCACCCAAAAATTTTGTGGTCAACAATTCATCCACATTTTGGAACATGGTTTGCATTTCCCTGACAAATAATCTATTAAGATACATTAATATAAATAGAATTTAAATAAATATATTTAAACTTAAACTCGACTTTTTTCGAACTCATTGGTTGGTCCTATATCGTCACATCATGAGCCCCATCAACTGTAGTTCCTTTCAACACTTAGCCAATTATCTCTCCGCGGGTCCACGACTTAGCGCTATCAAATTTTTATGCCCCCCTGTTTCATGATATATGTTTTGCACACAACACTTATGTGATATACATTTTGCACCAAACACTTCCATCTTTTACAATTCGACCCCATTTCAGTGAAATTTTTTATTGGTGATATATGTCGGGGATAATTCATTCTTCTTTTACTGGTGACAACTAATCTTGCACCCAAAACCATCATCATCTACAGTTCCACCATATACATCTTTCACACAAAACTTCCCTGGTCTACAATTCATCCATATATTGGAACATGGTTTGCATTTCACCCACAAATAATCTATAAGATACATTAATATAAATACAATTTAAATAAATATATTTAAACTTGAACCTGACTTTTTTTCGAACTCGTTGATTGGTCCTATATCGTCACATCATGAGCGCCACCGACCATGGTTCCTTTCAACACTTAGCCAATTATCTCTCCGCAACATCACAACTTAGCGCTATCGAATTTTTATTCCTCATGTTTCATGATATACGTTTTGCACACAACACTTTCATGATATACATTTTGCAAAAAACACTTCCGTCATTTACAATTCGACCCCATTTCAGTGAAAAATGTGTAACACAAAGAGGGTATTCATGCCATCTTGTCCCCGTGTTGGCGCTATTATAGATCTTGCACCCAAAACTTTCCTGGTCTACAATTCGTCCACATATTGGAACATGGTTTGCATCTAGCCCACAAAAAATCTATTAAGATACATTAATATAAATTCAATTTAAATAAATATAATTAAAATTTAACCTGAATTTTTTCGAACTCGTTGATTGGTCCTACATCGTCACATCATGAGCCCCATCGACCACATTTCCTTTCAACACTTAGCCAAATATCTCTCTGCGGAATCGTGACTTAGTGCTGTCGAATTTTTATTCCCCTTGTTCCATGATATATGTATTCAACAACAATCTACGGGAGTACGTCCGACCCCCGGGTGGGCTCTATTATAAATCTTGCACCCAAAACTTTCGTCAGCTACAAGTGCACGATATACATCTTGCACCCAGAACTTCCATACTCTACAATTCGTCCCGAATACATGCTATTGATTTCTTATGCCCCTTGTTCTGTGATAAACATGTTGCACACCACACTTCTGTGATATACATTTTGCACCAAACACTTGCTCCATATACAATTCGACCCCGGTTATAGAGCCCACCTATCTGGAAATCTGCAATCTAAAAAGTGGCTAGGCATCGAATGGTTAGCGGTCGATCGGAGTCACGATATAAAGGCACAAGCACAAATGTGAACCGGTCTGTCTGCCAATGTGCACATTGGGACATTTTTGGAAAACCTCTAAGTAACGAGAAAGAGAGAGTAGAGAGGAAAAACGGTCGAACGGGCTTCAAAATAGGGTGACAAGGGCTCCTGAGGAGACGTAAGGCCCCGCATGTCAAATTGTATATATATTTTGCTTCTACTTGTGACAACTCAGTGGTTCTCTTATTGCACCAAACACTTCTGTCATTTATAATTTGATGCGTTATTATAGATCTTGCACCCAAAACTTGCATCATCTACAGTTCGACTATATACATATTGCACCAAAAAATTTCGTGGTCTACAATTCATCCACATATTGGAACATGGTC
>CBVK0102563142.1:0-12800 GCA_900067695.1 Picea abies | reverse complement strand
CACTACCTCCAACATTTTTTTTTCCATATCCCCAAAACCCAAAACAAGAATGAGAAATAATGAAAGAGGTACAAATTGGAACGAGTGAATAACAATTGAGGAACGAATGAAGCAACCCCCAAACAACCAAAATCAAGGTTTAAATAATCACATGCCATAATGCCTAATGTGGACTCCCCTAAGAATCTCATGTAACCCCTTTTCCCACTAAATTAAATATAATAAAGGCTTATCCCCTTTGGTCCCCTCTCTTGTGGAATCATAGCCCCCTATAACTCTGTCCTTGTCCATCTCACATCCAACAATGTATTTTATTATTAATATCCAAAGTATTACATTTCTAGGTTCTTCGTCCTTTTCAACTTTATAGGCACTCCAACCTTTCATCAAATAAACAAAATGCATTATTAATATGGGCACTCAAAACCGATGTATTACAACAATCAACCATTTTAGCATATAAAAACATGGTTCTTCTCATACATTAAATAAATATAGTTGATACATGGGCAATTATATAAACGTACTTATACATTTATTTCACATACATACAATTGCATTCTCCTCATTATTATGCCCCCTTCTGGGAAGTTCACAAGGCCATTTACAACTATTTGACATTGTTGGAAACTAATATATAGGATAGAGGCAGAGTTAAACCCTCTGCATTACAATAAGTGGCTATGACAACCTCCCAATTATGCATATGAATCACTACCATCTAGATCAACATGCACTCCTAAGCCCTGATCTCCACTCCCATACTTACAACTTCCATAGTGAGGATATAATCATCAAAATAACACCCACCACAAACATTAGTATTTAGAATATAAACAATACAAATCAATAGTTAACTATCATCAACTGCACTTGGGGGAATATCTCCATGAGAGTGTTTTTCCACCCAACCATAGGTACTAATGTGAGTAGGTGTCATCCCTGTGCTAGGCAATGAAACAACAAGGGGGAATTTACTATCTAAGGCTATGGTTTCCTCACTCAAGCTAATCAATTATTAAAGCCACTGATTTTTTCTCTTAGCCCAGGTTTATAATAGAGTTTACAACCAAGGAAGTCATCCTTCAACACATTAATTCTACAACAATCCCACTTTCCCGCCTCTCTTTCCCCCTCAACCTTGGACATTACAAGGAATGGGATCCCCTTCACTACTAAAAAGTCCCTTAGGGTATCTCACTTCCCTCCAGTTCTGCAATGCAAGCTGAAAAGGAAAATTTCCAATGCTCGAATCCAAGAAATCTCAGTTGTATCAATTACAAACATTAACTGCGATGGTTTTCCTCATATAATCATAATAACTAGACTTATACAAACAACATAACTCTAGGATTAGTACAATATCAACACTAAGAGAGAACATACCAACAACATCTTAGCATACATGAATGGCCTCACAATGTACCAGCATGGTAGCATTATCCTCCACGATGTAGCATACCTACATCCCAACCTACCAACATCTCTCTCAACGTTTTCACATGGTCTCTCAACATACCCAAAGGTGGAATGAATCCCCTCCCAAGGCTTGCATGAATATATGACTTGCATGGAGATTGTGTGCCCCTTCATAAATCCTGAGAAATAAACAAAAGGAAAATAATATAAAGAGATATGTAGACTTGGGAGCTAGAATATTGGTAAACTTAATAAAATATTATTTTATTGACCACCCCTATTTCCTCTCTTATTATCTCATTGACTCCATGGTGCTCCTAGGAAGATATAACCCCAAGTGCACATTTTTATATTACTATTATTATTTTCTATAAATTCCAAAGTAATCAAATGTAAACCACTTACCCACTTACCACATACTTGCTTTTTATGTTCATGCTCATAGGGGGTTTACATTTTTTATCATTTTCTCTCACTCGAAATTCTAACCAATTTACCATTTCTTATCCCCATTGGGTCTAATCATCAACAATACAAACTTATCACTTGCATTGATAAGTAGTTTACCCTATGCTATTGATATTAGAGAAAAAAAGTATTTCCCTTTATAGGAATGTGTGACATACAATTCCTCATCCTTTACCACTCTATACTCATTCAACTTCTAAGACTGCATCCCTATCCCACAAGTAGGTACTTCCAACAATAACTGCACAAGTGTCCATTGGTACTACATCACACCCAATCTCATTAATGAATACATATGATTTAGAAAATTTGAACATGCATTGCTTGGGAATGACTAAAATTGAATCCTTATGTAGCCAACCTAGATGATACGATTTAGGCTGATTCTCAATGAGAAAAACATACTTCTTCATCAATTCATTTGAAATGATATGCTTCTACCTTATAGTATCAAAGTAGCCTTAACTAGCATCTTCTTGACTTGCATCTTGACATGGAACAATTGTTCTCTAACTTCTTCCTCATATTTGGGTTGTAGGTTCACCATTAGTCTCATCCACTTATTCATTTCTATCCACTTTTTCTTCATGTTTAGACTTAACGAGTAGGAACTTGCTCAATATCTTGTGGGATTTATTGGGATGAAGTTTCCAACATTAGTCTTCACCGTGTCCAACCTTTTTGTCATGCTTGCAAACTCCCTCTAAATTTCCCCCATCTTTCATTCATTTTCCTTTCTTTATGGAATCATATATATTTTTAGAGGATTTAGACTTTGGATCACCCTTACATCTAGAGAAGTTGTTAGATATACCTTCCTTTGAGACACTAGTCAACCTTCCTTCTTTAGATTCCACATACACCTTGCTTTGGCTAGGCATCATCCACTACGTTGATGTCAAATCAATCCAAACCTTTATGAATGTAGCTATGCAATCCTCTATTATACTTTAGTATTTCCATTTCCTCATATTAAAAAATCTACGACTTAATCAACAAGAAATGGAACTCTCTTGTGTACTATTCTACATTCTATCCTTGTTTCTGAATACGGAACTACTATTTGATGTTGATATCTCACTCATAACCCACTAGGTAGAACTTTTTTCGCAATATAGTTTGGACTTCTTGCCACATTGTTATAACCATCCTCCCTTGTTGATGATGTTTTTGAAGAAATATCTCTCTCCATAACAATGCATATCTGGCCATCTTCAGTTTAGCACCTTTTACCTTCTGTATATCTAAAAATGATTAACTTGATATATACACTTGAAGTTGTCTCAACCAATCATCCATATTGTCCTCATTAAATGATCCATCGAATGAATTAATCTCCATCTCCATCTCTACTCTAAGAGTGATTGTGTTTCTCCAAAAGGTGTATGTATCAGTGTCACAATCTAAGTAGTAGTATTAACAACATATTCCATGCCCAAGCTTATCAATTTAGCATTGGAGACAGTTCGAGGCATTGTAGAACCAACAATGTTGGTTGTAATGGTGCCATAGTGAAGAATGGGAACATCAATTTGAAATTTTCCATTTTCAATGAGGCTTTATGACACTTCTAGTAGTAAAATGTAAAATTTCAATTTCTAACTCGGGCTTATAATTCTTTTAGTGGACATATAAATAAATTCATCAAGTTCTAGGCCTTTTTCAGGTTTTGATGAGATCATGGGTTCTACTAGAGTTTATCAATCTCACTAACGGTTTATCATTAATATCAAATATGCATTATATTTTCCTTTTTGTGCTGCTATTACAATTATAGCCATCACTATCTTAACTATATTCACTACATTTGTCATTTTCTCTATCTTGTTTAATGGGTTTTGTTTGACAATAGTATAATTGAAAGGCTCGTTGAGACAACAAAGTGGAATAGACTTAATATCCACCCAATGAAAAAAAAGGACTTTGTATTGTAGTATGATATTGTAAAATGAGGATTATAGTCATTAGATACTAGGGATGGAAAAATTGGATAGAATGTAGAATACATTGGAGGGTCTAAAGTTTGAACGTATTTGTTAAAATATACACTGGAAACATACATGTGAAATGTGAATTATGTTATCATATTATCCTAGAGTTAATCCAGTGAATACCGAACCATTAGGTTTGCATAATATCTAATAAAATTAATTGAAAAAAGAAATGGATAAACAAATAGATAGATAATGGTAGAAATTCACATGGTTAAACATGATCAATGATAGTTGAGACAAGTTAATAGGCCTATTAAATATATATGTTATGACACGCTAGCATTGTAACCTAAATCCAACATCCTCTTAACACACTTTATATGCTCACTTTATATGAGCATAGGTGTTATAAAGCAGTGAATGTAACCTACCCCTGGAAAAGAATGTCATGAACCCATACATGGCCATACATGACAAGAACACAATCATTCTAAACATGAGTTAAAATGAGTTAGCATTAAAATAATTACAACATACCATTAATATTTAACAACATATTCCTAGTGCTTTTTTGTGACTCACTCTTTGGAATCACCTCCACAATCGTCAATATTCCTCCTTTCATAGCCTTCCATGAAAGAATTTTGCACTTTTGGCAACGCTAATTTTTTTTTTATGATTGATCTATTAAAAAAATTCATGAATGGGATTGATTTGGACAAATCTTTCAGACTATGAATGGAATTGACTTGGACAAATCTTTCATTGATTGGACTATTGTGCTTCCCTTATTTATATTTTCATGGGAATGTCTCTATCTATCAATGTCAACCCAAAGGTGGAAAATCTCCCATTGTCACACATAGTCCTATATTATCACTATAATTATGTATAGAAAGGCTTACCAAATTTTAAGATAAAAATAAAAAAGTTATTTGTTGAATTTAGTTTGATGCAACCATACATAATATACACATAACTCTCTCTCTCTATATATATCCCGTACATTTCAATGGTACAAAACCCGTGATTGTCTATTATATAGACTATTAATATAAAATTTCAAGGTTATAGAAATTTAGAAAAAATTTCAACAACAAAGCCATCATGTCTAAAGATTTAGAAGTCATATTTCTTAAAAATTCCAGCCATCATATCTATTTAGCATTTAATTTGGGATAAGTGAACAACTACCACAAGCTCTTAGGATTTATTTTCATCTTGAACTAATAGCTAAAGTCTCCATCTTTGAAAGGCATGGATAATTGAAATTAACTCTAAATCATAAATTGGGTAGTTTAACTCATGATATTCTAACTTCCTTTACTCATACTATAAATTTTCCTTATTAAGTCAAAAATCCATTCAAACCTTCTAAAGATACAAACCAAAAAATATTTTACAATTTGAAAAATGGAAGAATGATATTAGTTGTGAAGAATCTATTCATATTTGCAATTTCTTTGGAACACTTTTCAATCCACTCTACAAAAGTGATTGTGTTGTTAATTCTTGAAAAATACCTCCTAAATATTCAATAATAATTACCTAAACCCATGAAAATCCTAACTTACCTCACATTGTTAGGATTAATATTTTGTAATGGATTTAATATTTTTAGATACCCTGCATTCCAATATAATATTACCAATATATTGAATCTTTGTTTCATTGAAGGATCATTTGGATATATTTGAATGCAATTAGTTTTCTCTTAAACATTGTAATACTAACCTCAAATGTTTCTCATGTTCCTCCTTGTTCTTTGACAAGGTCTAAATATTGTAGAAGAATACAAAGATAAACTTGTCTAAATACTCAAATAGCTAAGGGATATCACATAGCTTTCTCTACATCAAAGGCCACAACATTATCTTTTTGGCTCTTACATTAGATACATTCATATCCTCTAAGAAATTTCCCTTCAAGTAGAATATAGTCTAGACCAAAACTCCAACACAAGTGCGCTAGAGAGAGAAATAACCTAAGCATAAGATAGATTAAACCAAGAACAAGAGAACACAATGCTTTATGGTGTCCTTAGGTTAGATATATTGTGTAAGAAAGAATAAATGATCACAAAGTGTGGAAATACAAATAAGAGTTTTGTATTTACACACACTAAAGAGGTAGGGTGCTTTCCCCAAGTAAGGGTTATGGGCCTACATTGAGAAGGGACAAAATTGAAAATTGCCCATTTTGCAACTTGAAAATACAATTCTTGGGGTTGAAAAATGTTTTAATCAATATAGAGGATTGCCTTAGGGATTAGTACACATTAATCAATTTCCAATAGTTCAAAGAGCACCTCAACTAGAGTATGTATGAGAAATTTGTGGCCTCTGGAAGTATTTATTTGTTCAATTATAAGGTGTTTATTGGAATTCTAAAAAGGGGAATTTTCAATGAGAAGCATACTAAAAACATACAATTTACTCTATATATTTATTGGATTTATTACAGGTACTACCAAATAGGTATATGTCAGATCTATCTTCAAAGACTGAGTATAGTTAAGGAGGAATGGGGGAAAGTGAGACATCAACTAGATGTAACGAGGTGAGACAACCAAAGGTCAAAAGGTTAGAAGAAAATTTCATAGATGCATGGATATTTTTCATGATGAAGGAGGAACATGTTCTTATAACAATGAGAAAAAAGATGACCTCGAGATAAAACTCTAGTCAAAGGGTGTGAACTGAAGCAAATTATAGAGTTGTGCAATGATTTTTGTCTCAACAAGAGAATTTATCGAATTTCTCCATCATAATAAATCATCTAGGACTATATATATATATATATATATATATATGGTATGTACAATAAATATAATAGTAGTGAGGGAGGAGTTGTAGATAAAATATGATTTGAATTGAATATTAAAATCACACCTTGCTATCATTGGGGTGCTTATTCTTTACATATCTAATTAATAATTGTTTATGTTTAATTATCTTGAACAATGTTAATATTCTCATATTGCTTCTTTTGATGTAATTAACATTCTTTTGGATATTTTGATAGGAATATTAGGGGATGAGACCTATGCAACCTATAAAGGAACCTATAAAATTATAGATCTCTTCAATTTTTATAACTCTTTAATTTTTTATAATTTATTTTTATTAATGTTAGAATCAATTTTACATGTTATTTGTTGGTAGGATTCCACTTATGATCCCAATGCGGGTGATGATGATGACTTGTTTGATGACCCTAACCCACGATCTACTATCCAAAAGGATATCAAAAAGAACAACAAATAATTGCTTGCAATATTTGAATGTTACTCAAATGAAGTTGTGCATAGGCGCAACATTTTGATTGATAGATTCAGATGATACTGAGTATGCATTAACTTTGAATTTGTTTAATTTATCATATTCATTATTTTGTGATTTTATTTAATCTTATATTTGAACAAAAACTAGTTTTTTTTGGCATAGGAGTATATGTGAGTTCTTAGGCTCGCACCTCATGAGGTCAATGCTGATAGTAGCCATGTAATATCGACTATGCCATCACATCATCCACCCACCACTAGTCACACACCCACTAGATTATTTGCTTCTTTGTTTCCTTCTCATAGTCCATCCTTCTATCTCTCACTCACACTCCTCATCTCCTCCCTTAATCACTCCTATCCCTACCTCTATTGCTTGCATAGCTTTTGGTGGCTCACATGGCACCCCTACCCATGGAACAACAAACAATGTAGATGTTGATGGAGGCATCTCTGGTGTCCCCATTCCTGGTTCATGTGAATGATTTACTAGAGTGGATTGCATTAGTATCACTAGGACATTGTCCATTTATATTATGGTGGATGAAAAATTAATCCCATTGAAGCAACTAAAAGTTCTAGGTGATTATTAATTTCTTTATTTTCCATAATGTGACATAATTGTAGTACTTTTTAATCTTTATTATATACTAATGATAAACTATTATTGTTTTGAAAGGAAATGATACATTTTGGAAGTACCTATATGAGAAGGAATTAGATACTTTTGGGCCAACCATTCATACCCAATTTAAGAAACAACCTTCTCATTCGAAGAAGCAACTTATGGCTTACATGGTTGGTCTCTTTGGTGATATTTTCAACCAAGGTGAAATAATCTCTCTGAAAATTAAATACTTTAAAACCATCAAAGATACATATAGGGTTAACTTGGAAAAATATAATAGGTACGACCAACCTTCTATAGTTCTAAAGAGAGTGTGGAAGGATCTCTAGGAGGATGAAAAGGAGAAGAGGATGAGAAAAGAAGGAAAGATGCAACCATATGGAGGAAGGTATAACATGATAGATTTAGTTGAATATGCTATATTTTTTTATTCAACATAAAAAATGAGTTATCTCACCTTAAAACTTTTTAAAATCTCAAGGATACCTCCAAGGCCACCCAAGCTAGGTTATAGAAGCCCGACCAACACAAAATTGGACAAGGTGGATACCTAAAATTGACTTTTGGATTTGTAATTATGAAAATAATTAAACCATTTCATTATTGAGATCTTCCAACTTTAATTTTAGTGTAACAAATAATTGAAATTTGTGATATTGTTATGGAATGTAGGGGGATGTCTACAATCGAGCACCCATTGAAGAAGAAATGAAGATCATGCTCAAGTGCATGTTTCAAGACATAGTTTCACAAGGTGGGGAGAAATCACAAAGTCCCTGAGAGAATGTTTGAGTAAATAAATTTTCTTGATTCTAAATGACCATTAAATGTAATCCCATTCACAATTTATTGATGCCTATAAATTAATGTCTTCATGTTTTTAATGCAAGAGAGAACGAGAAGTATTACGTTCAATAGTGGAGAGAAACCTTGTTATGGTAGTATGAGTGTACAATTATTAAATGTAAGGTAATATTGATGATTTAGATTAGATTTGGTATATTATTGTAATCTAGGGAAAAGTAGGGGAGTGTTACCAGTAGTTCAATACATAAGCAAGCATAGAATCACATATACATACATATATACAAAGACATACACAAAGTAGTGGAAGCCCAAAGAATAGCCTTTATTAGATAAATGATTCAATATAGCACAATGGATACCATCTTCTCTGATACATACTTGTCTATTTATACCTACATATTTAGTTACCAGGAAGTTGTAACTACTTAATTGCCTGAGTCAATCAGTTAACATAATTCTCAGCCTACTTATGCTTTCGACTTCAAAACTTGACCGACTAACTCTTATTCGACTGTCGAGTCTAGTTGACATAGTCGAATAGCCCCTACAACATCTCCCCCACCTCAATTTCGTGCTTGTCCCAAGAAAGAGGGGAGCAAAAAAGAACTTTCTTTTACATTGATTGTTTAAAAATAGAAATGATAGAAAGAGAGAAATAAGAGGAATTATAGCCAAAACTATATGATTCTTGATAGGATTATGAATCCATATTCGACTGTATTGCTACGTTGATATATCTGTTGCTAGTCAATTCGATTGCATCCTTTGGTCTTCTTTATGTATTGGCTTTGACGACAGTCTGTAGGATATTGGGAGTTGAATGTTGCAGATGTTGGGTGAGGTCCTTCCATGCATTGATCAACTGATGTGCTTCCAGGATTAGTGTCTTGATCTTTCCAAGTAAGTTTAATTTTTCTACTATTTTTTGCTTGTTGTACTGCGGCCAATTCAGGGTCAATCTACTACTCCATCTCTTGAATCTTTTCTATGAGCTGTGTGAGGTTAATTATTTCGATGTTGATTTCCAACTGTACTTTGTTCCCTTCCTTCTCCCATTCTTGTTCTTGCTATGATCTCTATGACTCTACTACTTTTTATTTTTCTAATTGACTTGTGAGGGCCTCTTTGATCTTGATGTCGGTGGTCATATTTATGGTCTTTTCTATGTTTTTGACCCTTGCTGAATGCATTTGCAAATTAGGTTGGCCAGTCACTTACCACTACGTTTATCATTATATCACGCATGGTGACTTCTTGCACATTTTGTCTAAGTCCTTTAAGATTGTTGTATTCTATCACCACAATGGTGGTTGTCTGTTCTTGGATTCTTTGATTATCAGCCCTTGCTAGGCGGTATTGTTGCTATATATTTTCCTTTTCATTTTGGAAAAGTTCAACTTGTTGTTTGTTTTTTGTATTATCTTTGATCAACCTTTCAACCAAGTCTTTAAAACCCACCAAGGGGATCTACATTTCTGGTATCTTGTCTGTTCCTAAATGCTTGATGACCTTATCTCCACATTCCTGTAGCATTTTCTTTTGATGCTCCTTTATTTTTGAAATTCGTCTTCCTTCTTTAATAACTTTCTTTCACCTCTTTGTTGATTCTTTTGAGATGACTTGATATTGAAGTCGGTTCAATTGTGTTTTCAATAGATGACCTTGAGGGGATGGATGATCTTGTCACTTTTAAAGGTAATTTGTGAATATTTATTTTTCTTATTCTTTCGTGACGTTGTTCTTGCACCCCTGTCCTTCTCTTCAACTTGTTTTGTAGGTAAGTGAGTCTGATCGACCTATTCCCTTACTGTTGTTTGCTTCTGCTACATATTCTCTATTTATGTCTATAAGGAATACTATTGAGCCTGCGTCGGAGCTTGTATTGTATCCTTATTAAAAGTGTTTTCTGGGAAGGGATCCTCTCCGTGTTCCTTTTTTGGTTGTTGTTTCCATGCTTATATGGGCACATCGGTCATGATCTCTACTAGTCCTGATTCATAAATATTATCAATCTAGGTGGCGATTTCCTAGATTTCAACTTAGGGATGATCGATTGCTATTGTATATCTTCAAATGGGTGGACTGATTTGATTGGTATTTGAACGACCAAATCATGTTGTTGTGCAATTTTGATTGGCTGAGACGACTGGATTGATATTCCTTCAACCAAATCCAGCTTCTTTGGTATTTTGATCTCGATCTCCTCGTGAACCAACATAGATGGTTGGTCTAACTGAGTTTCCTCTGATGACTGAGAAATCATAAGTTGTCTCTTCTTCTTCTTTGCAGTTCATTCCTCAACTATGGTTATTGGATCAAGTGGTGGGGATTCTCTTGTCAAATCGATTGGCAGTTCGGTCACTCTCCTTTTTATTGGTGTCGGCTTCATCCTGAATTCTAATTTTGACCAGGTCTTTGTGAGATTTTCTAGAGTTACTATAGTAGTCAATATTTTGTGTATATTTTGCCTCCATGTTCCCCTTTTTTCAATATGACGGAGGGTATTTATGATTTGTTTGACCTATTTTTTTTAGACTTTATCTTTTTCCATGGCTTCCTTCATTCTAGGTTCGACAGGAAAACTTAAAATCTTCTTCATCATAGCAATCTCCTATTGGGTCAGTTTCTCTATTTGCTTGATTTTTTCAGCAGTTTTGTTGGTGATACTAGTCATATTTTCTTGAATGATGGGGTCGTTCAATTCAATACCTCCATTCGATTGAAACGTCTCCTGAAAAATTTATTCAACATTGAAAGATATTTCTTCAACTCCGACTATTATTTTCGCTTTATCTTTTTTCATTGGCTACTTTCTTTTTCCGTGCGAAGGTCACATAGGAATGATTACCAATTCTTGTAAGTCTTCAACAAAGGGTACAACATATAACTTTGCTTCTCTTTCCTCCTCCTATTCTACATGAGTAAGGGGGAGTACCAAAGGTAGTCCTGGTTGGTTAACTTCAGAAGGAATTTATGTCTCCTGGTCTCTTTGTCTTTCTAATTCAGCAACGATTTCCTATATTGTTGGTTGATAATGTAATTCCTTCAGTTCCAGGGCCGACTCCAATCCACACCAAATTTTGGTGCATTCGAGTTCTAACTGAATATGGTAGGGTGTCAGCAGATCCCAATGTACCGATTGCTCGATGTGCCATCCATGTGAGATATATTTGAAGTTTCTGACCCATAGTCGAAACATTTCTTGTGGAGGAAGTGATCTGGAGGCACCTTCATGCTCTACTGAAAAAAATTCATATTTTTTCATTATTGGAACCTTCCTAATTGTGAACGAAGGGTCATCGACTAGAATATATTTCTCCATTTCTATCTAGATTAATAAAGATAGGAATTTGATGGCCTTACCAACTTCTTGGCATTCCTTACAGTTAGTCTGGATGATGTCAGCCATGTATTCAGACCAATTGAAGATTTATTCCTTTTTAAATATTTGGTCAATTGTCTAATGCAAGAGCATAGCCTTCAAAGTCAAAACGCAAGTGTGGAGGCAAAGGAATGACAACTCAAAAAATGACATAATTTCAAATCAGAAATTAACTCAGAATTAAATCGAGTTGTTGAGATATTTTGTAAACAACATTTTAAAAATGTAACTTGTTTGTAAAGTTGTGAAGGACTATAAGGGATCACAGATATTGAGTGTTGAATCTTATCTGGAAATAATTGTTAGTTATTGTAATAGGACAAAGTAGGTAACTGCTAAGAGTTTGATAGGATAGGTTATAGACAGGACGACAAGCTCATGGAGCCAGTCCTTCGATAGCTTTTTCATTGTTGCATTGAAAAAAGAACAGATAGAGTACAAATAATGATATAGAGATCAGAGAGATCAGTAGAACATAATAGAGTAGAAGAAACATTATGTAATTTGTTTTCATGAAGGAATAGAACAGGCATAATTGTCCCAAATCCTTGGATTGTGTTCATTTGATGTATGGATGAATGAATGTTATATTCTGTGTGTGTGATTTATTCCATTTTCATTCATGTGTGATTCTTAGAGAAGGGTTAGTATGAATTTGTGACGAATCTAGATGAGTTTCAATTGTTTCTCTTATGACACTTGTATGCAAGGTGTGCATCTCTAACGCAAGGAGTGCATCGAATGAGTCTCGGAGTAACTCAAAGAAGTTCATAGAGAACAAAGGAAACTGCAAGATACCAGATATATAAAATATGCAGAACAGAATCGTAATGCTAGAAATAACAGAATAACAGTATAATATCCAGCATAATCTTCACA
>CBVK0102563088.1:0-13377 GCA_900067695.1 Picea abies | reverse complement strand
TTCAATGTTCACACACATGAAAAAAAATAAATTAATAAAAAATCATCACAATAATTTTACTAGTGACCCATAATTATGAGAGTGGCTCATATAAATAGTTTTTGCTTGGTTCTCCTTTCCTAACTTGGGTTAAGTTAGATGTTACTATTTATGATAACAAAATGTCAATTAATATATTGTATAGTATTTTAGAGTTTACTGCTACTGAGGTATACATACATACTCTACTCCCTTCTAAATTTGAACCTGTGACTTCTTAAGAGGAAACTCATGTATTATTAGACTCACTTAGTATAATTGTAAATCACATTATACTATACATAATGCACACAACTTTAAGTAAAATTAATTCATTATTATTATTCAAAAAAAACCACGTCACTTAAAATAATAAGTTGGTAGTCCGAGAAAACAAGACAAACTTTTGTCCAAAAATAATTTTAAATCTTTTTCTCTAATCAAAAGATGATTTGAGCCTAAATAATATCAATAAAATAGCTAATACTTATGATGATCATTGCTAAGACTTTATAATAGAATTTGTGCTTTCTAATAATATTTAACTTTATTATAGAATTTGTGTTTTCTAATAATGTTCAAAATATAAATACTAGAGCAAATGCAATTTTTTCCAACTCTGTATCAAAATCGCTCGAATAGAATCCATGTGTGAGTTCTTGTGCCATGAAAGAAATTTTCCTTCAGAGAGTGATGTGTAATCTTGACTTCCAAGAGCTGAATTTGCTTGATCCATCAAGATTATCTTCCACCATAGTTATATTCCTTATGGCTTGTAGATTCTTCACAAACCCTAATGACTAGGCTAGAAACCCTAGTGTTTTTCAAAAGGAAGTATCTAGGAGGTTTGTTGGACTTATTACTACCAACAAGAAACTATAGAGAGTCAAAGAAACCTCAAAAAGCTGCAAAAATACCCCAACATTCTACAGAAACCCTAGAAACATTAGGGTCGAAAACCAAAACTTCTTCAATGTTTTTTTTTATTTGAGGGTTGCAGGTGGTGCATTGGACTAGGCCATACCTTCCTGTGTAAAAATTAGGCCCGACGTTCAAGGGGAAAGTGCTAAAACCAACTTGACGAGGAAAATGAAACGGGTCGTTTTTTTGCAGTTGCAGCAAGAAGGTGACGGCTAGCTTGGAATAACTTGTGCAATTTCTCTTTAGGAACACTACTCTGATACCATATTGAATTTTAATTATTATCTCAAGCACATGTAGTTTGTTTTCAATTTAGCATGAACTTGAACCATAAACAATGCAACAATACAATATACAATAGATGCAGTAACCAAGATCACAAAAAGAATAACCATGCACATGAACACAACAAGTTATCCTGGGAAAAACCTTCTCAATCAAGGTAAAAAACAAGAATTCCTTTGCTATAGAGTCAAGATAATATCACCCTTTCACTTAAACCCTAGTGCACACAAGAGAGTGCTTTATGACCAAGAAAACTTTCACCTAAGAGAAGTGTGCACTTCAGCCCTACAAGTAGGGTTGAGATAATGAATGAGTGAGAGTGTGTGTGATCCACAATGGGGATCTAACTCTTATTTATACATGACCTAGCACATAAAATGGACATGTCTATTGGCACAATAGGTCCGACTTGCAGAACTCAAAAAAATAATTAATCTTTACACAATATTAATTATCTTTACATGGTGGGGCCGACTGGTACCCTTTACAATATGAATTAGGGTTTTAACAAAGTCTTCCTCTTTGAAAATATAGAAATGTATCTCACACATCCTCTAGTTCTCTTCCACTAGGGACACGTCCACCTATGCTCAGCCACAGGGACATCACTCTCAATAGATCAACTCAACTAAGTCCATAGGAGTACTATCTGGAGAGTCATCTTAATTCGACTCAACTAAGTCCATAGGAGTCCAACATGAGACCATCTCCAGTCATCTCAACTCAATACAGAGGAGCATGACAAGAGACCACACACGTCATCTCAACTAAGTCCAGAGGAGTATGACTCACTCATTACATGGGCGTTCTCATATATCATGTCAACTTAGTCCAAAGGAGAATGACCTAGAGAATGTCTCATCAAGCTGCAATCATCAACAATGAGGAGTCAAGAGGACCCTGAAAGGACAAATTCCTTCACCCCAAGCATCGATTGCAATTGAAGAAAATGAGGTGATGCCAATTTTTTAGTGAATATGCTAGCAAATTTCTCTTTAGTAGACAAATACTTTAATATGATAACACCATCCTGTATGAATTTTCGAATGAAGTGCATGTGAATCTCAAAATATTTTTTCATTCGATGCTCCATTGGGTTGCCAGAAATGTGAATGGAACTCTAATTATCACACCAAAGAGTGGTAGAATGATATTTTTGAATTCTAGATTTTTTCATTAGTTGTTGAAGTCAAAGAACTTCCTGACTAAGAAGAAATGTGGCACAATACTCATCTTCTACATAAGATAATGCAATTGTTGATTGAATCTTACAAGACCAAGTAATAAGAGCAGATCCAAAGCAATAAATAAAGCTAGATGTGGAATTTTGATCATCAATTGAACTAACCTAATCAGACTAAGTGAATCCCACAAGTTGAGAAGTAGTAGAGGTGTAGTGAATGCCAAAATTGGTAGTACCCTAAATATACCGTAGATTTTGCTTCGTTGTCTTCTAATGACTCTCATGAGTATATGGAGAGAATCAAGAGAGAATCCCTACTGTAAAACAAATTTTAGGACATATATGAGTCAAATATAGTAGGATCCCAACTAGTTGTCGATACAATGAAGGATTAACATGAGATGAAGAGAAAATGGTAGAAAGGGTAACTCCCGACTAAATGGACTAAGGAAAAGCTTATAATCAACCATGCCAAAGCATTGAATTAAATCAAGTGCATACTTTTTTCTGGAGAATGGAGATCCTTTTTGAAGATTGAAGAACCTTGAGACAAAGAAATAATGCAAAATACCTAAATATATCATATCAAACTATCCCATCAATGCTTCTTGAACACTATGAATCATAGATGAAGAACTCCCTCAGAGAATTAAAGCATCCGCATACAGGACTAGAATCAAGATATTAGTGCCTTACCTCTGAGTGTAAATTGTAGGATTAGAATGATATCGATTGAACCCTAAAATAATAAAAAAAATTATTCATATTTTCATACCAAGTTCAAGGAGCTTGTTTGAGACCATACAATGGATGCCAAATCCTGCAAACAAGAGAAGGATCATGCACAAAAACAAAAGGATGCTCCATGTAGATTTCCTCATGTAAATCACCATGCAAAAAGGTGTTTTTCACATCCATATAGTAAAATGACCAGCCTCGGGATGTAGCCAGAGAAAACACAAGGTGTACACAATTCATCTTGGAAATAGGGGCAAAGGTACCAGACATAATCAATTACTTCAACCTATGAAAATCCTTGGGCCACAAGATGTGCCTTATGCTTGTCAATAGAGCCAGTGACATATTTGGTTATGTAGACCCATTTACATAAAACTTCCTGTTGTCCCTTAGTAACATGAATGAGATCCCTTGTGTGATTCTTCATTAAAGAAGAATACTCCTTTATCATGGCAGCATCCCATTTAGGTATCCCAATAACATCATAAAATCGTTGTGGATCAATTTAAATTGCATGACTAAAAAGGAGACTCTAGTTGTTTGAGACTAAGTATGGCGAGGATCAGAGGAAAAATAATTGAAATTAGTTGGCTCATATCCATACCTTTCAGGCCTCTTTTTCTTACGAAAGCTTCTCCTCAAATGTTGTTCTTGATCCAATTATTCTTGTGGAGGCTTCTCATGTTATTTTGGTGTTGATGGAAAATTTTCTTCTAGTTAATTTTCATCTTCAAAATGTTCATCATTTTCTTGTTATACAAAAGAAAAACTATTAGCATGATTTGCACCATTGTCAGCATATCAATCTAAGGGTGGAGAAGAAGAAGAAGTGGGGTTGAAGCGCTCATCAAAGTGGATATCTCTTCAAAACAAGACATCTTTAGAAATAGGATCAAATAACCTATATGCCTTCATATCCTCACAGTAACCAACAAATATTAGTGCTTGTCTCTTCTTCTCCATAACTTTTCTCTTTTCATCTAGAATTAAGGCCCACGCTAGACTTCCAAATACACTAAAAGTAAAGACATTGGAATTAACATGGCTCCAAAATTCCTTTGGAGTCAAATTCAACACTTACATATGAGGCATTTGATTCTGAATGTAATTGGAGAAATTCACTGCTTCAAAGTAGAAATAAGGTGCCATGTTCTTGGACTGAATCATGCGGTTTTCCACCTCTTTCAATGTCTAGTTCTTTCTTTTACCAACGCCATTTTTCTGAGGGGTGTAGGGAAAAGAGTGTTCATGTTGAATGACAAGTTCTCTACAAAAATCCTTGAATGCTTGATTGGCATACTTCCCTCTATTATCTTTGCATAATTTCTTGATAGAAGGAGAGGCTTTCTTCTCAACAAAATCCTTGAAGGTATTAAAAGTATAAAAGACCTCACTCTTGTACTTAATAAAGTACACCCAAGAGTGATGTGTGTGATTCTCCTTCATTTAGATAAACCTAGATTATCTAAATAAAATTTATCTAATTTCGGAGAGCAGAAAATTGGCTATATTTATTGTTATTATAGGATCGAGGATCATAATTTTTTGGTAAGAAGGGGGTAAAAAGTGATTCTCTTAGAGAAATCATTATTTTGTCGCAATAAGAAACTATATCACTGTCACTTTCGTTACAAGGAACTCAATTTGATAATTTTTCCTTATAAGGAACAAAACTAAACGTTCATTTTTTTTTTTTTACGAGGAAGACTGTAAAGCTGAAATAGTTCACTTAGAACACCTTTTAAGAGATTACGTGGAACAATGATATCAAATAAACCATGACCAAATAAATACTCAGTCACCTGAAAATATTCAATCACTTTCTAACCTAATGTCTGTTCGATTACTCTTTTACCTGCAAATGCAATGTACGCTTTAGGTTGGGCAATAATGATATCTCCCAACGTGCCAAAACTAGAATGCATTCCTTCTGACCATGTGTGTGAGTCTCCTGCATTTAGATAAACCTATGACCTTGTTGGTTTTTAGAGGTGTGTTCATTCCTATACACAATGGGTGTTTTATCTTGATTGTCTCCCTGCCTTCCCCCAAGCTAGCAATGGGAGAAAAAGAATAGTGCAAGGGATGAACGTGTAGCTAAACTGATAGATGATTTTTCAAACTTCCATTGCCCCGGAGCCCCATGTTCCCACCAGATGAAAGAGATGGCCCCAAGGTGCTACAGATGACGATAGAAGGAGGACTTATCCCCAGAAGAGATAGAAAGTATCCTTACCACAGAGAGAAGGCCTTACCCCCATCAATGGTTGAGATAGAAGGAGCACATCATAGGATACCCGAGAGAGTAAGTTCCCCCATCCATACCCCAGGAAGAAAGTGCAGTAAACGAAGGAAGGCTATGTACATGGAATAGGGCTAAGCGATACCTTCACAACAAGAGAGATATAATAAAGCTAGCTCATTATATATGATTCACCTGTTGAGGGTCATATGCTATACCGATTCATACTAGATGCACATAAGTAACTGACATTGCCATACAGACAGTCATTGTCGATCATATCCTCAAGGCGGTCTTAGCCATAGAGAATATGCCATGCAGTAGCCAATCATAGTTTTTTCTTTATTGACATGAAGTATTTCACTTTTCTTTATTCATCTTCGGTCAATAAGGAAGGCCAGGGATATCTGTAGTACACAACACCACAGAACACGCCTTAAAGACGCTTTAAAGAAAGCACCTTGAAGCCGCTTGGAGCGATAGCGAGAAGTATAAATGATACCTCAACACCTATTCCCTCTTTGTTTTGGTTCAACGAATGACTAACACTCCCCACCTAACTAACACCACCCCCGCATTCTAGGTGGGCATCTGAATAGGCCCAGAAAGCAGAAACTTTTTATTGATGCGCCTTTGGGCCATTAGGTGGTAGAATCTCCATCCAATTTGCACGAGAATGGGAGCTACTTGAGAGAGGCAATCCATCAAACGAGTATCCATCCAACGATCGAACTGCATCCAATCGGTGCCTATTGAACCGCATTTATCGAGCACCTAACATCCAACTAGGGCTGGTCGAATCTGTGCATATCGCATATCGAATGGGAACAAATCATCAATAAAAGTGAGTGCATACTTATCCCCTGAAAATGAACGAGTTGGAAATGACACGAGAACACTATGTACCAACTCAAGAGGTTCGATAGCATGCAAGGATTTACATTTAGGAAAAGGAACGTGATGTTTTTTTTCCAAGAACACAACTTGGACAAACTCCATCAGTACAAGAAACTTTAGGAAGACCAAGCACCAAATTTTGTGTGCTCGACTATTACAAATACATGTAGTTTAGATGTCCAAATATTTCATGCCAAATTCTACTAAACAATTATCATGTGCAATGAAAGAGGAACCATAAGAAGGATCAAAACAAGCAAACCTATACAATCAGTAACTATGATAAACTCTTCCAAAAGAAACAACAATATTTGTATTATGTAGTTCTTGAATGAATACATCATTGGGAGAAAACTCTACTATTTTTCGATCTCTAGAATGATAGATATTATAAATAGAGAGTAGATTGGTAGAGATATTGGGAACAAGAAGAACATCATTGATGAACCCATCATCTAACTACACAATTCTTGATCTTAAAACATCAAGCTATGCAGAGTCTCCAATGGCAATCTGTGAAATGTACAATCGGATGTGGAATGCAACAACTCATGAGAATGAGTCATATGATGTGATGCACTAGAATCAAGTATCCAGTTTTCTGAAGATTCATATAAATGTTGAGTAGATAAAGCATGTCATTTACCAAATGAAGAAGGCTTGGGCGATGAAACTTTGTGTTGCTACATGGATTCATTCAAATCTTGAAGTTTCAACCAGCATTTGGATTCAACATTCCCAATTCTACCACGAAAAATGAAAGGTTCACTTAAATTCTTCTTCCTTCCCTTAGAGGAAGACTCATTGGACTTAAAATATGGAGGAAAATATTTTGTTTTCTAATGAGGGTTAGAGGTAGACTCACTAGCTTAAGTAGAATATTTCTTCTATTCATATCGATTTTTATGCTAACCTTTGGAGGTATGAGCCATAAGAGACTGATTCTTAGAGCCAGAAAGAGAATCTAATTGACCAAGCTTAGATTTTTCCCTCGTAAGATGCTCACATAAAATATTAAAATAAGGAATTTTAAACTCATCTCCAAGTGCATCCATAGTAGAGTAAAACATAGAAGAAACTACCTGAAAAGGATCTTTTAGCTTGGATAGAATCAAGAAAATGCACTCTTCATCTGATTTGTTTTTTCTACACCCTTTCATATGTACCACCGGTAACTTGAATTCAACAAGATAATCTTCAATGGATGAATCCCGCCCTAATCTCGATATTTGGGCATACGAGCTACAATTCTCATTACACGGAGAATTTGTCATACTGTCAACGCAGACTAAAGAATGCTAGAGACCTCCTTTAATTGAAATCCATTCAAATGGTTAGTGCACTCCTTTATGCTCCAAGAAATTTATAGTTTAATTGATGCTTCTATCAACACTTTACACTTGAAGATATGACCACGCACAACTAAAATGTGCCAAAAGAAACTTGAATCTACCAATTTTGTAGATCTCTATGGAAGTTGATCGCCAGTTGTCAAAATGATATCAGATCTGAGTGCAGGTGTAGATATGTCCATGCCAATGCATGTGCTCAAATAACCACGCCAAGCATCTTCTCTTTTGAATGCACATAGAAAAAAATCACTCCATAGTGAGAAAATATCTCTCCAAAAAAAAAAAAAAAAAGAGATGGGGTTTGAAAAGATTTCTCTGATTCAAAAAAAAAAAAAAAAAAAGAGATGGGGTTTGAAAAGATTTCTCTGATTCCATGTAAATGTTTAAAAGAACATTAAAGGTGTAGAAACCCTCTAGAATACCAAAATAACCTTCTACGAGAGAGAAGACTTGATCTATTAGACTTTCCTTAAAAAATACAAGAAAATAATTGTTATATATAATAATGGAAGAAGCCCAGTGTAAAGAATAGTTGTCATAGCAAGGCACTTGATAATTCCTAAATAAACTTGCAACTAGAAATAATTGGTTGTTTGGAAGTATTAAGAAAATTGAAAAAATATCCTAATAGAACACTAACATAGGTTGTTTATGAGTTTATTCTAAAATCATAAATCATTAAAAAAACACAAATTGTTACATGAATGTTGTATAATAGTAATTGATACAAATTATAATTATTCAATCAAGTCACCTTAAATTAAAGCATTCAAATCTATTGTAGATATACCAAAGCAAAGTATATATTATAACCTTAAGATTATTTATGAAACTGATCATGACATAATAGTTTTGCATTATAATCAAATTTATAAAATAAGAGGACATCCATTTTATAGTATTGAAAAAGAACAAAGCATGGGTTAATGTTTATTAGGTAAATAAATTAGAGAAGGAATTAATGTTTATTACCTAAGTAAACTAAAGAAGAAATAGATCATTATACTTAAACTAAAGCATTCAAATCTATTGTAGATATACCAAAGCAAAGTATATATTATAACCTTAAGATTATTTATGAAACCGATCATGACATAATAGTTTTGCATTATAATCAAATTTATAAAATAAGAGGACATCCATTTTATAGCATTGAAAAAGAACAAAGCATGGGTTAATGTTTATTAGGTAAATAAATTAGAGAAGGAATTAATGTTTATTACCTATTGAAAAAGAACAAAGCATGGGTTAATGTTTATTAGGTAAATAAATTAGAGAAGGAATTAATGTTTATTACCTAAGTAAACTAAAGAAGAAATAGATCATTATGCTAATATGTCACTCAATATTCATAGACTAGTTGCTTAGGCTTCCACCCAATACGGATGGATGAATACCACTAGACAAAAAAATGGTAGGCCAAGGAATAGCCCCCTGGAAGGCCACAATGAATAGCCCAACAACAAGCTCGATGCTAGAGCTTAGATGCCATAGGTCGAACCAAGCTTAAGTAATTTTATGCTAACACCTTTCCACTCAAGAGGTGGATTGAAGGGATAATTCTTGTATGCTATAGATACAATGAACTACCCACTGCCATTGTCTTGCCTAGTGGAATTAATAGGGATATCACAGAAATAAGAATATTAGAGAAATTAAAATGTAATTGTTTATTTTGAAATTGAAATTATTTTTATATGAAAAATATTTTTAAAAAAAATCATATATATTAAACACAATTATATTCTATTATAATAATTATATCAATAAAAAATTAGATTGACAAAATTTATAAATTGAAAATTTATTTTTAATTTTTATAATAATTATATCAATAAAAAATTAGATTGACAAAATTTATAAATTGAAAATTTATTTTTAATTTTTAAATAAATTATTTTAATAGAAAATAAAATTTACAAGTTATTTAGACAATTATGTTTCATTATAATATTTATATTAATAAAAATTCAATTTTACATATTCAAAATTCATTTTCCATTTTTAAACAAATTATTTTAATAAAAAATAAAAAATAAAAATATTTTTCAATGTTCAAACACATAACAAAAATAAATTAATAAAAAATCATCATAATAATTTTACTCGTAACCCATAATTATGACTATATAAATAGTTTTTGATTGGGTTTTCTTTTCCTAACTTGGATTAAGTTAGATGTTACCATCCATAATAACAAAATGTTAATTAATATATTGCATAGCATTTTAGAGTTTATTGTTAAAGTCTATTGAAATATATATACATAATCTACTTTCTTTTGGATTTGAATTTGTGATCTCTTAAAAAGAAACATATGTAATTAGACCCACTTGATATAATTATAAATCACATTATAATATACATAATACACACAACTTCACTTAAAATAATCCTAAGAAAACAAAACAAACTCTTATCAAAAACAATTTTAAGACTTCCTCTTGAATTAAAAAATGGTTTGAACATATGAAGAAGAAAGCTAATACTTATGATGGCCATCACTAATACTTTATAATAGAATTTGTGCTTTAGAATAATATTTAATCAAATCCTTATAAATAAAAAACTGAAAAACAAATAAAAATATTGAAAAAAAATTATGTAAAAATTTAAATCTATTATTTTCAATAAGTAGATGGTTAAATTTTATGTTGGGCTTACCAAATCTTATGGTTCAAAATATAAATACCATAGCAAATGCAATTTTTTCCAACTCTATATCAAAATCTATGATTTTAATAATATTCTGAAAATATGTTAAACATGTTATTTTATTTTAGCATGAAAGCATATATTTAAAGATCTAAACATAGAGTTTTCATATAACTGAAAGGACAACAATGAAACGTCGCAATTCACACCATATACTTTTATGAATGCAAAATATTGGATTTGCCATAAAGTTTGTAGAGTTTGGGATTCCAAAGCAGTAACAACTGAACGATGGCTCTACGGGAGATGAAGGAGAAACCCAGCGGAGAATGCGTTCCAAGTCCCAAGAAAGCAGAAGATGAAAGCATGGAAATCGATGGCAACGATGGAGAACAAACTGCAACGGAATCTACGCAGTTCTGGAGATCATCATCAGCAGCGGCCGCTGAGAAGCAGATGAGCATTACAGATGATAAGAAAGATAAATTGCGGGGAATACCCCGGCCATTAGCAAACACCAAGTTCCTACATTCAAACGCAACGTCCCACAAATGGGCATTTGGAGCGATAGCGGAGCTCATCGACAACGCAGTCGACGAGATCCCAAACGGCGCTACGCACGTGATCGTGGACAGAATAACAAATCCGCGAGACAATAGCCCCGCGTTGCTCATCCAAGACAACGGAGGTGGAATGGACCCAAATCGCATTCGCCTCTGCATCGGCTTCGGATTCTCGTCCAAAGACCCGGCCACCTCGGTGGGGCGCTACGGCAACGGTTTCAAGACATCGACAATGCGCTTGGCCACGGACGCCATCGTGTTCACTCGCAGTCTCCCGCCCTACGGCTCGCTCCCCAAGCTCAGCATAGCGTTGCTCTCGCAAACCTTCCTGACCCAGACACAACGAAGCACCATCGTGGCCCCGGTCCTTGACTTCGAGACAACCTCCCTCGGGCAGCCCATCCCCTTCATCAATAATCCCTCCAGTGCCCTCGACGCCTGGAACCGCAAGCTCAACATCTTTCTCCAATGGTCTCCCTTTCCGACACTGGAGCTCCTCCTGAAGCAATTCGACGATATAGGTGATCACGGAACCAAGATCGTTCTCTACAACTTGTACAACGACAACGACATCCCGGAGCTCGACTTCGACACCGACAAGCACGACATACAGCTCAAACGCCCGATAACGCAACCGACTAAATACCAGAATTTGCTGGAATCCCATATATCGTATCGCCTCAAATTCTCCCTGCGTGTCTACGCCTCCATTCTTTACCTCAACAGCTTTCCCAACAATTTCCAGATTATTCTCAGGGGGAAGCCCGTTAAACCCCACAGAATCGCTGACGACCTCCAGAATCAGAAAGTTGTGCTCTACAAACCTGCAAAAGTTGCTCAGCGGGTTTGCGTGAATACATGCATAGGCTTCAGTGAGCACCCCCGCCTGTTGAACGTCCATGGCTTCAGTATCTATCACAAGAACCGCTTAATTCTGCCCTTCTGGAAGGTGCTTCAAGAAAACAGTAGCAAAGGGAAAGGCGTCGTCGGCGTTCTTGAGGTCAATTACATCCAGCCCACTCATGATAAACAGGATTTTGAGAGAACCGATGTTTTCATCCGCTTGGAAAATAAACTGAAGGAGATGCAAATCGATTTCTGGAAACAGAATTGCCAGTTAATAGGCTATAAATTTCCTTCATCTAAATCCTCAAATACAGCAATCCCAGATGATCAAAATGATGAGGAAGTTACTACAAAGAGGCGCCGGTCGTTGAAGGGTGATGAGAAGACAGCTGATGAAGAGGAAAGAAACAGGCCCATAAATCCACAGAGCGATTTCACTGAACCTTCAGAACTACAGAGGTTGCGCGAGGAGAACGCTGAATTGCGTTCCCAGCTGGAGCAGCACAAGCAAGTAGAAAGGCAGCTACATGAGACTCTCGCACGTATCAAACTTAGAGCCTCAGAGTGGAAGAAAAATGTCGACCGGATAGAGCAACTTCCAAAAATCCACATTGGAGCTGAGGTGAAGATGGAATAGATATTTTGTATGAGATTTTGATTGCAGAGATGTTGAATTTACGTTTAAATTCTAATTCTAATTATTGATAGCTTATTAGTTTTGACAACAGAGTGATGTGGAAAATAGTAGGGGTTGGGAGTTGTGAAATTTTTCTGATCATCAAATTTCTAAGATTTTTCATGGTGTAGTTTAAAGTTTTATTTTTTTTTACTAATCTGAATTTGTATTTGTTAAATTTATATAATTTAATTGCTTTTATATATTTTTAGGTTGTTGAATCTCTTTATATATTAAAAATGTATTTTTTGATAGAGTTATTGAATTTTAATGATTTACATAAATTTAATAAAAAAAAATTAAAAAAATTAAAAATATTATATTTATAAATTTTAAATTATAGCAAAAATAATTTAATTTTTATATTTTAATTAAAAGAAATATAGTTTATAAGTTAGTTTGTCCATGTAGAATATAGAATTTAGCTTTTATTAATTAATTAATTCAATTTTTTTTTGAATATTTTTATGATGTATTTATTTTTATTATATTTATTTAAAAAATAAATAAATTTATTTTTGGTTTTTATGATTTTTTTAAGTCTAGTATGAAGAAGATATGTAATTCTTTTTGTGCTCAATATGTAGTTAACAAGTGGCATTTAAAAAATATTAATAACAAAAAACCACTTCAATGCGATCATAAATCAAATATTTCAATATTCCCCTTAAGTAAAATAATTGTATATCAATTCTATATATAGAAATTTTATATTGTCTCTATATAAAGCTAGAGCTAAAAACCTTTGGCATTTTAAAAATATTAATTAAAAAAATAATTTCAATCCATAAATAATATATTTCAATATCCACTTATTTTAATATCCTATATAGATATAGAAGTAAAAAAATATGTATTGTGTGAAAATATACTTTCTACAATGGAGTATGAAGATTTGTAATCTTCTATGCTCAACATGTGGTTGACAAGTGACATTTTAAAAAGTATTTTAATATCAACCTTATATATATATATATATATATATATATATATATATATAT
>CBVK0102563047.1:0-16755 GCA_900067695.1 Picea abies | reverse complement strand
GGAATCATCTTGTACTTGAACATTTATGTGGGGTAAAAGGAGGTTTCCCCTTCGAAGAGGCTTATTATCTGAAATTCTCTCTTTTTCAAGGCGTTGAGTAATTATTCTAAGGTTTTTCTATGCTATATTGATATTTGGTTCTTAACATATGGTATCAGAGCTTGAGGTCTTGGGGTTTCGCTACTACATCTAAGACACCGTGGAATTTTCTCTATAACATTTTTTCTACAATGACTCAGAAGGAACAACTTGGACGATATTTACTAGATGGATCAAGGTACGTTGGATTAAAAATTCATCACCTGAGGCCTTATACTTTCAGAGATACAGGCTTTGTAAGATAGGGTTTTGGAATCATCCTTAATTGAGTCATTGCAGAATTATCCCTATAAAGTTTTTTCTATAATGTTTCATACCCTGAACTCCATAGGATATTCTCATAAATTAGTAAGGTATTTGTGGTAGAAATTTCAGCTTATGGGTCATCGTATGTTTGTATATACACCCTATGGAAAATAGGGTATCTGACTAGTCGTATTGACTAGTCTCAAGCAGGTGTTCTGGGTAAAACAATCATACATTATTCCTAGAGTATCCAAATTGAGTGATACTAGTTGCATTGGATAGTGGACAAACCGTAGTAGTTCTGATACAAGGTTCATAATTTTATATCAATTATTTTGTATGGGGCACACTATACAAGTAAGATATCCTGGAAAGGCCAAAAATCAACAAGTTGTGGGGAAGTTACCGTAAATTCCACTTGGCACATCCAATTTTTATCATACCTCTGACATTGAAGAGAATAAATATCAGAGACCTATAAAAAATAAAATTTCATACTCAAAAGGGCCGAAATTTTGGAGATACAATAAAAGGAATATTTTCTAGAAGAACCACCTCAAAATCAAGGTTTGAAGTGATACTTGGCCAACATGCCACCAAAAAAGGGAACTTCTACACCAAATAAGCCTCCAGACAATCCTACTAGGAATCTTGATGAAGGTGAAGAAATGTGTAGGGACATAAATGATTTACAAAAGAACATAGTAACAAAATATGAACTACAAGAGATGATGGATTCAACATAAGTTTGAGGCAATAAATACTAAGATGGACACTTTAAAAGGGGATATCATGGAAGGATTGAAAAATTTATTAATAGAGAGGACACCTGAAAGTGAAAATGTATCCCATGAAATTCATGATGAGGACACAAGGAAGGTGAATAAAGAATGGAGAAACTCCAACTTTGGGTTGAAGACCAACCACGTTCCTAAGATCAATATGAGGAATTTTGATGGCAAGGACCCAATCACATGGATACTTCAGATGGAGCAATTCTTTGATCTACATACTATGTTCTCAACAATTTGATTTTATCCTTCTCCTCTGAAGTGATCATAACTAAAACTCTTTGATCATTACTACGATTGTGTCTTCGCCCATGATTTGGGGTTAGTGGTTCGTGGAAAATTACAAGGAAAACATGGGTCATTCGACCCTAAATCCCTTTGTTCTCCATCATGCAAGTGACCATAGATATCATCAAATTATTAAGTGGCTAACTGGTTCATATCATCCTTTATGCTTCAATTTCTTATCCACTATTGTTGGGATCAGGTATGTCGACTTACTTTTATCTGGTTTTAATGGTTATGCTGTGTTTTGTCTCATATGTGTTCTCTCCCATAGAGGTAATATGTTCTCCCTTCAAATTATGTTGTCCATTAAGATAGCTACAGAGTTCATGGCTCCTATAGTAAGGGAAGAATAGAATGGCCCTCAGGTTTTTCTTACCCATAATGACATGACATAGATAATTTTATGGGATGGTTTTTGAGAAAAATATGAAGCTTTTGATAAAATCGTCGAAAACCCATCTATGTTGATTTTTAATATAAGATATGTGATTGTATAATTCATATCCTTCTTGAATTAATAATGTATGGTAGGATTTATCTTTTTCCATTCTCTCCATGCATTATCATTGTTATAATTTTGTTCATGTCATCCTTATTTCGATTTTAATCATTTATTGTCCCAATTAATTATGATCTCTATGACAGTGTTATTTTGATACAAGTATTTAAATATATTAAATTTATTTGTATGTTTTTATACTTGTTATAATTAATTGGTCAATTAAAGTTGTCTATTTTCTTGATCAATGATTTATGTATCTTCATAAGGATCAGATTAAACAATTGTTCTTTTTGCATCATATAAAAGATTTTGAATTCTAGTTGAAGTGACTTTCTTCGGGCATTCTCATTGTCTTGATATTTCACAACCATTTGCCATAGATTTCTCTTGATAGACATGTTGGTGTAGCAACTTTATACAGGAAGGCACAATCATAAGTTCTCTTTATTATTGGCCAATAAATAGCTTAGTTACTTTTCTATTTCTTTTATTTACAGTCATGAATGTAAATTATCATTAATGGTTTAAATGCTTTGTTCTGTAAACTAGAATTGGAAATCATTTACATGCATTTTCTTTTTGCCATTTTTATTTAAGTTAGATTAATATTAGGTATTTAAATATTCTAAAGCTTTCCTCAGATTAAGTTTCCTTTCCAAATTACTAGTTTCATGATATTTCTCGCAAATCTCGTACCTGTACATTTCGTAAATTATATAGTCATATGTGAGAACATAAAATGTACATAGTAGGTATTTGTTAATAAATAATTAGTTGTTTTAGTTTTTGTAGTTTAGATTAGATCCCCTCATCGACTAATGGAGTCGTAAAACCCATTAGGGTGAGTTACCCCAAACGGCTTAGGTTATTGTAGACAACCTCAGACTGGACTCTCCCTTCCAATTGACGGGTGTTCACTTATGCCCACCAACAAATGGTGCTAGAAGGAGGGAGAAATCAAATCATTAAATGTTTCCAGTAATTTGTCTCAATCATTTAATTCTTCACCCATAATTATTTTTGATTCATTATTTATACTTCGGTTATGTCATCCACATGCTTAAGGGATAGTTATATGAAAAGCTAACTAGGAGCTGAATAATTTATTGTCACATTACAATAATGGATCCCACCCAAATTCCTGTATGGGAATGTGTTTTCAATGTAACATACCTAGCCACCCACAGTTCAGCTACGATAACTTTGAATTCCCTTCTGGAAGTAATTCGACTTCTAATACATTCTTGATTAATAAAGATGCATGAAATGTTCACATGCATAAATCAAGATTCTATTATAACATAAAATAAATTAACCATATGTCATGCACAATAGTAACCGACAAGCATACATATTCTAAATATTGAATTCAATGATAAATAAATACACAAAAAAATAAATCATACAAAGGTAAACAACCATAACAGAGAGCACTTGTCTTTTCTAAAAATAATACACCAACTAGCTGCAGACTAAGGATGTTCCACACAATCGTAGGAACTGTTGTTCCAAGTCTCAGCAATAGTGTCACCCCGAGCCAAGGCTATGAATCCATAAGGATAGTTCAAGAGTTTCACTCAGCTTCCCAAACTAGTCAACACTCAATCTCTCACAGGATTCCCTGTACCCACAACAATCCAAGTACACCAACTCTCTTCTACCTAGCCTGCACAACACAAGAGAATGGACCCCCACTTCTCTACCACACAGCCCCTCAGGCTGTTCATCTCCTTCCAGTGCTCCATTGCAGCTGGTCCATAATCTCCATGCTAGGACTCTCAAGACTTGCAGCTGTGAGAAATATTGGGCACATACCAAAGCATCTTAGACATGCAGGTCTTGATTCATGGATGGATTACACGAGTAGTCTCTACAACCAACAATCCATGGCCTCTCTTCACTAGTTCATTTTGCTTTCCCAAGTCAAGACACCAATGAGGAAAGATGAGTGGGTGTTAGGATGAATGGAGTGAAATCCCAACGAAAGGTGTGAACAACGACCAATTGGTGAATGAGTGAATCAACCAACAAAATAAAAAGAATGATAATAGGAGTGAGAACCCCCCAAACAAGCCAAGAGTGGTTTTATGTAATTATTGGAATTAAGGAACAACCTTGCCTCCCCCCAAGAAGATCATGTAACTGTTATTCTCCATTAAAACAACAATGGGTAGATAAAATATAAAAACAATTACTTAGCCCCTCAAGCCCCCTCTCTTGTGGAATCATATCTCCCTATAACTCGTGTCCTTGTCCATCTAGCAACCAACAATGTATTTATTATTCATAATGATCAAAACATTACATTTCCTAGGCACAGTGGCCTCTTAATAATTGTTTAGGCACTCTGGCCTTTCATAACTTAACAAAATACATTATTTAATATGGGGCTCAAAACCCAGGGTGTTACATTCCCTCCCCCTTATTTTGGCATTGTCCTTAGTGTATATACAAAATAGGGATCACAATCTCAAAATTTATTCAAAAAGATGTGCATTCTCTTCCCGCGTGGCATCTTCATGCTCCTAGGTAGCATCTTCAGGACAGTAGCAGGTCTACTAGACCTTTACCATCTCTATAACTCGATTCCGGAGCATTTTGACTTTTCTGTCCAATATTCGTGTTGGATAGACTTGAAAGTCCCCCTCTGTCTCTACCTGAATCAGATGCCAATCAATAACATGGTTAGGATCATGTACATAATTTTTAACAAAGAGACATGAAATACATTATGCACATTCATGGAAGCAATAAATTCAAGCACGTATGCAATTGGCCCTATTATGTCCAATATCTCAAATGGACCACAAAATATGGATGGTAACTTTGTACAACTACCCAACTTCAAATAAATCTTATTGGGATTCACTTTTAAAATCACATGCTCCCCCACTTTAAATTCTCTATCTATCCTATTCTTATCTGCATAAAGGTTTTGCCTAACTTGAGATGCCTTTAAGTTATTCTTAATCCTAACCATATGGTCTTCCATATCCTTAAGAAATTCTATCCCAAGTACCACTCTCGTTGTTGGGTTCTCCCAACTCACTAGAGTATTGCATTTCCCTCCATACAAAGCTTCAAATGGGCTCATTTTCAATGAAGCTTGATACATTTTATTATAAGAAATCTCAAACAAGTGCAAGTATTCTTCCCACTTAGATGGCTTATCCATTACATACATTCTCAATATGTCTTCAATTACTAGGTTTACTCTCTCTGTCTTCCCATCTGACTGTGGATGGTATGTTGTTATAAAGTTTATATTTGTACCAAAGCCTTTAAATAATCCCCTCCAAAAATTTGAAGTAAAATGTGTGTCTCTATCAGAGACAATTTTCCTAGGTATCCCATGCAACCTAGCAATATCCCTCATGTAAATTTATGCAATATTGGTTGTTGTATGAATTTTTTTTATAGGAAAAAAATGAACAACCTTTGTTAATTTATCAACCATCACCATGATCAAAACATGTTCCCTTGTTGTCCTTGGAAATTTTGTTATAAATTCAATGGTTACCACTTCCCACCTCTTTTATGGAATTGGTAAGGGTTGTAGAAAACCCACTAGGTGCCTATGTGTTGGCCCTTGACCAAGTTTTGGGAACACTTGGTCACATTTGACCATTTTTGGGACTTCAACGGCCTGTCGAAGATGGAGTGCCAGACGAAGAAGAGATTGCAGAATCTCAACCCACTTTTGGGTCCCTTTTTGGGTTTTTGGGAATATGTAATGGGAAAGGGATGTCATCTTGTGGGTGACACAAAAATCCCTGACCCTTGGGCTGAAGTCCACTCACAGGATCATTCGATTTCCCTTTTCAGCTGAAGCAGCTCTTTAGATTCCCTGCTGGAATCACAAATTATCGATCCACAAGTCCTTTTCGGGACTCCACCTGTGCGAACATCACTAGGTGTGAGCTCCTTTCTTCCCTAGCGACCACAACGCTATGACTAAGGAGTATTCCCAAAGGTGATTATCACAACTCTCCACTCATGAGTTCGTGAGTCGAAACTCCCAACTCTTCCTTCCCAATCTCGTGATACCCGAAATGTCAATACGGGTATATCTCCTTCCCTATCAGCACCCTCCTTACGCGATCGATGGCTAGGCTGAATGCTAGCTCCTGTCGCAACTTGTAACTTAGTGAGTTCAAAGGTTGAACTCACATGCTATTATCGCATGAATCCTCGAGATGCAAGAAGTCAACAGAGTGTTGACTCCTTTTCCCCAGGCGACATGTGTCCACCTGTCAATCACACAGACCCCACCTTTTGGTTCTGCCACGTGTCCCTTTGTGTCTCGGCTCTCAGCACTTCATGACTTCTACAGTTGAGACGAGGTCCTCTCAACCTATGAACCTCTGAATGCGCAATACGTGTGATGAGGCTCAGATCCAACAGTCCTCCCGTGACCTAGATCCAACAGTTGTCCTTGCTCCTCATGATTTCACAACTTCGTGACTTGGAGAACCCAACTCTTGGGCTCTCACCCTATGAACCTCCGAGTTCACGAAGCCTACACCTAGACTTCTTCGACACTTCCATCGATCCCCCAATCTCTGCCACCTATCCTCCTCAGATGAACGACTCTGATCTTCTCGCGACTTCGCCACTTCATGACTCGCGAAGTCAAGAGACTTCCTTCTCTAGCCTCTGATGCCCAAATCCCCGATATGGGTGATCTCGTGACACGTGTCCTCTTTTCAACAGACGACTCATATCCTTTCGGGACTTCACATGATACAAAGTCTAGATACTCACCTCTGTGAGTCTCGATGCCTGAATCTCCGAAAAATATGATTCTGCGACACGCGTCCTCCCCCAACGGACGATTCAGATCTAGTCTCACCCTTTTTGAGAATTCGTCGTGGAGTGTCCCGACTTTTGTCAACAAGACCTCCAAAATCCTGAACTCCAAAACCCCGATATCGAATCCTTCGATATATTCATGTCCGCTGCTCTGTGCATGAGGGTTTAAACCTCGTGCATCTCTCGACAGATCCAACGGCTTTCGGCTATTCTAAGTGAGTTCCAACAACTCATAATCTCTTCGGATCTTGCACTCCTCTTGTTGCTCCCTAGACATGAAATCTTCAACGATCTAGATCTTCTCAGCTGATCCGACGACAGTTCTTGCTCCTCCCGAGCTTGGCGCTTTTCTTCTAACACTTAGAAGAATTTCAAATGTTGAAAGGCCTCAACCTTTGTCTTATTTCCTCTGCGATCTTCACAACTTTGAATCCTCACCTGCGTGTATATGAACACTATCCCTCCTGAGCTTTGCTCCTTTCAAATCCTCAAAGAATTCTGACTTTTGTGCTTCTACAGAGGCTTCATGCACACAATGTGCTATCTCTTCTAAGCTTCTCTAAGACTCAGACCTTAAGGAACTCAGTCCTTTTCCCTTTCTCCTGCAGATGGAGAATCTGATGCCCTCCTGGCACTCTGTCTCCTCAAACAACCTATTGTTGAGTTCTTCAGGGTGTTCAGCAACCCTACGAAGATCCTTCAGTGGATTATTCTCCTGTCTCTGAACTCAAAGAATTCCTTTTGTGCCTATCTGCACATTGAGTCAACGCCCTCTTGGTATATTTATACAGAACTCCTCAGAGCTTCTGTCTTCTTATGAACTCACAATAGAGTTCGTTTGTGCACTCCCTTGCACCTGCTCAATGCCCACCTGAAAGAGCTTTATAGAACTCCTCAGATATTATGTCTTCAACTGTGTTCTTCTCCACAACCTTGCCTCCCGAGGTGTTCAGCAACCTCAAAGGTCTTTCCCCGAGTTGATGGTTTCAGCTTCTGTGCCTGCCTGGCATGTATTTTTCTGAATCCGCAGAGTTCAGAAGTGCTTCTGTGCACTAGTATTCAGAGATCGCAGTACTCTGTCACGCCCTCCTGGCATGAAACCACAAAGAGCCTCTCAAGACTGAAAATAAAAACAACTCCTGGAAATGCACAACTACAACATACATTCACAACATAATAATAACACACGGAGACATTCATTCAACACAAGAAATATGCAGGAAAACTATTGTTTGTATTAAATGGAAAATTCCTATTTGTATAAGGTTGTTCTCAAGCTCATACTTTAACAGAGTCTCATCTCTTTCTCTTCTAATCTCTCCTTGCAGACTCTCTTCTTACTTCAAAATGAGATCTGAAATTGATCTTTTACATGAGGGGGCTCTTAGAGCTCTTCCCTCCAAGATCACCTACCCTATTCAATTACATTGAATGGGCTGTCTAGTCCACAATTCGGATCTAGATATCATCCTTCAAATATTAAATGCCTACCTACTTCTATGCCTGTGCAAAGCACAGCCTCATGGCTCAATAGCCTAAAACATTTAATTACATTATGTTTGCACCTAATTCGTCACTTGGTGAGCAAATAAAGGGTTCTTACATGCCCAGTTGGGTCTTGATGAGCATGACAGCTGTAGAGGTGAAAGAACTCCAAGCACATCCACTCAATGTAGAGATGGATAGCTCAATAAAATGGTGCCAATGTGTTATTGTGAAGGAGTGAGTCCTTAAAACAATCTAGGAATCATAACCTTACATGAAATTCCTTGAGAAAATGATGCTTCTTCATGGCTTTTTATAGCATAGCATTGGGTGATTATGTCACTCCTTTGAGGTGTGAAAAGGGGCTCTTTAGGGCTCAATTAGGTCTTTGACTAGCCTACCATGCGGATTCAGCTCAGATTTGGGGTCAAATCGGCTTGGGAGATGATCCATAAGTGGTTGGGAGGCCGACCAATTTCAATAAATGTGTCGTTTAGCAGGTGCGCGGGTTTTTGCGCCAACAACCGCGCATTGTGCGTGCATGCACGTATTGTATGTTCCTGTTCCGCGCATATGCATGCGCACCCAACTTCTGTAAAGCGCCCTTTGATTTTTGGTTACTTCGTATAGTTTTTGACCCTTTTGCAATGTTGTGAAACTAATTCAGTGCCATGAATGACTTCATTCCTGCTTTGACGATGCTAAGTTCTTGTCGCCATGTGTGGACGAAATTTCAGTGATAACAGATGCCCCCTGATGGATAAGGTTAGGAGCATACGTATAGCCGAAATCCATCAATGTTTCTTTTACTGAGAATGTGGTTGTAAGGGAGAGTAATAGTGGGACTGTGTAGAGCAATCTGGTGGAGAAGAAAGGAACGGGTAGAACCTAACCTTCCATAACATGTGTAACAATATACAACTATGTACAAACGAGGCGGGCATGCCCCATGCTCGTGTGATGTAACTCTGAAAAAAGATGAATGAAGTGTTGGTGTAGACAACTGAAGTGCCCTTGGGGGCGGTAATAATAAAGAAAGAAGACAATTCTACAAAGGAACATACTCTGAACAATAGGCAATGATCACGGTAATAAGCAGCGACGATGATGCGGGCATTGATGGCCCGACCACGTTCAGAGGTCGTCGGCAGATGATAATAATAACTGCAATAGTCGCAAAGTAAGACCCATCGTAACATGAGAAAGTGTTGGCATCGAATTTTATGGGGGTCAACGACGTCAGGGAGCAATGATGTTTCCTCCTGTGCCGTCTGAGATCTCTCATTGAATGGAAAATGAGAATCAAGATACTGTCACCCTTTTGGAAAATTGTGCTGATGTCGACAAAAGGGGGACGCGACTCCCAGAAGCAAAGGGCTTCGTGAAATCTACTGAGGTGAGAGAGTGGCAGAGGTACATGGACGAGGTCAAGGAGTGGGAAGACTCACGACTGCCCTTGGTTGGAGGGTGTATGATATAATGAGTGGCCGCAACTGTGTGACAAGGTCGAGTGTCAAGGGGACGCCAAGACTGAGGATAAGTTGTGCCAAAGGCAGGACAAGGTGAACAAATTCAGAGGGTAGAGGCAAGTGACCTGTGAAGTACTCTGAAGATATGGACGATGTTAGCAAGGGTAAATGAGAAGCAATTCTCCAACCAAGGGTGACATGGGTTGCGCGTGGCCAAAAAGGAGGAAAGTCATCAACGGTGACGACAAAAAAGGAAATGACTGAAAAATAAAGGTGTTTTTACAATAAATAATGAATAATTTTTTGGGGGAAAAATGTACAAATACAGAAATGGGTGCCCCAGTGTGAAATGAGTACCCCAGGGAGGGCAGAAATTTCTTGGAAAACAGATGAAGGGTGGGGGCCCCATTGGTGAGTTTCTGTATGAGGTAGGTGAAATGGAGATAGGTTCACAGATGGGCAAGCTGATGGTGGATGGAATGAAGGGTTCATGATCCTACGGAGGTGCAGGTAAAAAGAATAGAACCATAAAGCGATGGTTTGGGAGTCCATATGGGAAGCTAGCAAAATGAGGAGAAGAAGTATGTGGTTGATCTGCAACATGATGAAAGATTATCGAGACTCCCATCCCTAAAGGGAAATGAAGAACAACATGAGTGTCGAACGTGCCAACAGGTGCTATGAATGGGACAACTCATGTGGGTGAGAATGCTACCGAGTTACAGTACCGATGATGCAAAATGGAGGTGTGGATACTGCAGAGCCGAGAATGAGGGTCCTAAAGGCCAATATCAGCGGGTGTGACGGGAAATGTAAATGCAATACAGCAGGAAAGACTACATGCCAATGTTGAATATAGATACCTGAAGGGATGATGTCGGTGACCGATGAGCAAGTACCTGCGCACATAACAACCAAATACCCAAAGTGAACTATATCTGAAGAGAATCAAAGATATGAGCATGTATTTGACAAATGTGACTATGCACGTGCATACCTGACCATGATATGGAAAAAAGGGTGCCCCGGGGGCCAAGGACGAAAAGTGACCCAGGGACAGCCGTGATGTAGGCGGCGAGATACTGATCCCGTGGCTGAAGACAGTTTGAAAAATGGACACCTTGGGCTCTTGGAATGGTGAGTGGAAGTTTGGCAAAAGGCCTATATATAGCTATAGGGCCCACATTGCCACCTCATTTGTACCTGCTGCTTCAGTGACTGGATGAGCAGATTGCAGAGGATGGGTGTAGCGGTCGCTGTTTCTGGCGAACTGGTGTGATGTCAGGCCAGGTGTCGATGCGATGTTCAACAATAGATGGGTCTAGGCCAGGCATCTCTGTGTATGACCAGGCAAAGATATCCCTATATTCTTGGAAGAGGGATTTATATGCTACGATTTTCGGAGGAGTGCAAGCAGCTCCAATAATGATTTCTTCGACGATGCCATTTTTAATGGAAATGTCAATTTTGATAGTGGGGGAAATGTTGGCCAGATTACCTTCTTCAAAAGCGTCAGGGGCAGGAATGGAATTGTTGAACCAATCGATCGGCCTGGAGGGGATAAAGTCTTTGGTTTCGACCACGTCAATGGAGTTTTGGCTAGGAGGCATGAGGGCGTCCTGTGGAAGGAAGAGTGCACGATGATGTAGTGCGTCCCAGGGAGAGTCCGGGCATTGTAAATCTTCCATTATTTCTTCATCGCATTGGAAATGACGGGAACATAATGGATCGTGAGGAGTGATCTCAGTGATAGTGTGATTGCCCCCTACTGAAGAAACAGAGGGGGTAACACTAGGAGATGGTGAGGGTTCACTCGTCATAAACCATATATTGAGGTACTGAGGGATACCCGTAGTTGTAGGGTGGAGAGTCTCCATAGGGGAATGAGCAGGAGAGTTGGGGGGGTTGTGGGGTAAATCCTCAGAGATGGCATTTAAGAACCATGGAGGTGTAGGGAGTGCCTCGGGCTCGAGAGAAATGACATGAAGATCTGCCAGTGGCGAAGTGATGTCAATGACCATTGCTACGGGTTGGTGAAGTAGGGCCAATTGACATCGTTGATATGCCAGGATCATAGGACACTGGTATGTAAAATGTGCTAATGAATCGAAGAGAGAGCAAGGGCACCTCATGCGTTCATTGAATGAAGTGGTGACATAGCGAATGTGATATTTGTTGCGGAAGACGTAGCAGGGCGTGGGTCGTTCTAAAAATTCTGGCGTACAGCAGCTAATGTCTTTCAAAAATGTGGTAGTGTTGGGAAATGATGAGTGTCATGGCCATACTCAAAACAGATAGCACACGCGAATTTGGTCCTTAACCCTTTACTACTTGAAGGTTGGGTGGTAGCAGTAGGACTAGCAGTAGTGATGGGTGTTGTGGGAGTTTGATTGATTGGAATCAAATTCCGTAATTCCGGTAGTGATGGGCAGTTGTTGGTTTGGTGACCCTCTTTCTCACATAATGTGCAAGGTGGTGGAATGCGCGGAGGAAGTGGAGCGGTGGGCTCCTTCTTCTTTCACCTGCCCCCAGCTGTAGCAGGGGGGGTAGGGAGTATGGGGGTAGTGGCGGTGAGGACAGGAATCGTCATGGGGAGGCCTTCCTATGGGCGAGGGACCATCTCAGGTGGATGTAAATACCACACTGGGATTGCTAACACCATATTGGGTAGTGTGAGCATTGCGGCTACCTGGAAAGATTCTATACCAGGTGGAGGGTAAAAGAAGGGAATTTGAGTGAGGGGTCGGGGAACTGTCTCCCAAATGGGATTAGGCCCTTGAGGGGGTGTGGATTCGTGGACCGAAGGGGTCAACGAGTGCGCAGGAGGATCCGGCTGGAGTGGTTCTACGACTATTGAGACGTCAGGAATGACAGAAGACTCCTGAGGAGGATGAACATCCTCCGTGTGAGTTCCGTTAGAGGATATGACGCATACCTGGTTAGGGGGAAGGAGTGGTGGTGCTCCATGATACGTCCCTAACAAGGATGGATCTTTGAAAATCCCAGGACCCATCTCGATGAGTGGATATGCGTCTTTGTTGGTGTGAATGAGAGGAAGAATGTTATCGAGATTGGCAGATGGGTTTGGCTCATAATGTGAGACTTGGTCGATGGTCACAATCTTCCCGTTGTGGGGGAACATGATTGTCCTAAAGACGGATGATGCCACTGCCTTCATAGCATACATGTAGCTACGCCCAAACAAGATATTGTAATCGAGCTGAGCATCGATAACTTCGATGTCAATGAGAATAGTTTTGCCCCCGAGTTCCACGGGGACATTTTGGAAGAGCCCTTCAGGAGATGATGGTCTTCCATCATAAGCTCGTAATGTGATGGCGGATGGTATGAGTTCCGGGGAACCAAGTTTATACCATACTGTTTTGGACATTATGCATGTAGATGCTCCTTCATCGATGATACACTGATGGATGGTGATGTTTCGTATTTTTACTGGTATTTGAATAGTGACCAAGGCAGGAAGACGAGGTTCACTGTTATCAAGGTCAAAGGTGATGAGTCGAGTATCTGCAGGGTCGACTACCCCCAAGGTGGAAAGTAGATATTTTAGCTGCATTGGATAAGTCTGGAGGACTTCCAAGGCTGACATGGCAGCCAGGGATTGTGCTAAGTCGTATACCAAGCTGTAGTTATGTGCTGCCCTAGCTTATGGGTTATGAACATTCCTGCGCAAGGGGATGTGAGGTATGCATAATGGTGGTTCGGCAGAAGGGCGAGGGATCACTAACGGGGGTCCCGTTGGTGTAGGGTTTGTCTCTGGAGAGATGGGAGTAGACTCAGTGGGTGTCTGATACTGATGATTGCGTGTTTGTAGAAGAATTTCTTCCTCACTGGTGAGGAGAATTGTTCGCTCTGCTAGATTGTTGGGATTGTGGTATTGGCCCACCTGAGGTGGGAGATGCTTCGTGTCCTATTGGGTGTTTATCACACCTTGATGTGGGATAGGGTTTTGCAGCACGGTGGGAGGGGGTTGTTGCACATACTGTTGTGGTGCCTGTTGAGGGGCAGTCTATGCAGGGGTATGGGTAAGGCTACTTGAGTCTTTCAACCATTTGAAATCAGTGATCTGGGGTCAATGGTGAGTGTAATGACTGAACTTTCCACAAAGAGCACAAGGGTGGATGGTTTTAATATTATTTCTCCCTTGGCGTTTGTTGTTATTTTCCCCTTGGGGGTTTTGGTTTCCTTGGTTCTGATTGCCCACAGTGGGGTGGTGCTGTGGGGGTTGATTCCCACCTTGACCAGGGTTGTTGTTATTCCTGTTCCGTCCTTTCTTTTTGGCATTGTTCGAAGGGTGAGTTGGGCTGGCTGTGTTCAACTGTTCAAAATTTTGGTATTGTTCAGCAGCAGAGGGTTGAACAAAATTTACCCCCGAATGTGTATGTGGGGGAGCCATTGGTGGTGGAGGACCAGGGAACAGGAAGTATGGATTTTGTGGTGGTACCAATCCATAAGGTACATAGGAAGGTTGCGTGCTTTCACTAGTACTATAAGATGATGTTGAGGGGGTACCACTGTTTGTGGGAACTGGTGGATGTATGGGAGGTACCGGTGGTGCTCCACTGATGGGTGGAGGTATAGCAACATGATATGGTTGTTGATAAGGGGGTGGGGGGTAATAAGAAGTGCCCCCATATGTCGGCGGGTATTGAGGTGTTCCATACATCGGTGGTGGTTGGGGTTGTGGACCATGGTGTGTGGTGGCACCTATTAGTCTGTCTGCTGAGTGAGACATCCTAGGTTTATCCTGGCCAAATGGCACAGGTTTTGGAAGATCAAGAAGTACTGTGTATAAGTATCCTGACTGTGCATAAATGAGGTCATATTGTTGAGCCTTACGAATATCTTCCTCTTCAGATTGCGGGAAGGTGGAAGCCACATCCTTTCCAAGGAGAGAGACAAGTGATCTAAGAAACCAGTCAAGACATTGTTGTTTGGTGGTTTCTGCTTTACACAAACTACGTCGCCTACGCCACTCATGAATGTGGTCAGCAATGTGGGTGGTTGAGGTCTGTTTGAAGTTCGACAGTAGTTCTAGACCATTGTCATGTCATATGCGTAATTGGAAGAAAGTTAAAAATGATTTGGCCAATGACTCAAAGGTTGTGTGGGACCCTAACTTTTCTTCGACATACCATTTGGCTGATGGGCCAGTGAGTGTGCGTTGAAATAATCGCAGTCTGATGGAATCATCCATAATGTTATTGGAAGAACACCATAGATGAAAGGTCATGACATGGTTGGCGGGGTCATCCCCTACCTTTCCTTCAAACTTTGGTATGTCTGAAGGAAGTTTGGTTGGCATTGCATACCATGTGGCGTCATGCAATATAGGATCATTGGTAAGCTTGGTGAGATCTGGTATGTTGAGAGAGGCCAAGTATGGCATCTATAGTGGGGTGGGAGGGTTAGCTCCAGCCATAGTGTGTTGTGAACCTGACCCTTGATGGGGACTAGGTGGGCTGGTGCTCCCTCCTTGAGAGGAAGTGGGTCCCTCACTTCCGTGCAAAGGAGAGTGAGTGAATGTATGACCTTGGGAAGTGGACCCAAGTAAGGTAGAACCAAGCAAAGCTGATCCTAAGATAGTAGCACTCATAGGAGTGTGTGAAGGAGGAGGTACCGATGAGCGGGTACGACCATATACTCCCCCTAAGATAGGAGGAAGGTTGAGCAAGCGTCGTGAACGACAGGGGTTCTGTGGTTCCCCTATGATGTCAGACTAGTTGTGTGAAATGTGTGCAAAAAGTGGCGAGAGAAATATAGAAACAAGAGTCTTTGCTGCGATTGTTTTACACAATATATATATCAAAGTCAAACTGTAATCAGATGTGTATCATACATAAATGAAAAATAAGCATATATGTGGGTAAGAGGGTTTTGTCCGCGTGGGGGAATCAAAAGAAAGAAAATGCTCATGTCCTAGAAGAGGTAACATCCTTCCTCTCAAATAGCACTGGGCCTTCCAATAGTACTCAACAGTGGGGTCTGAAGTCACCGGAAGAGACACTAGTGAAGGATGAAATAACTGGTTATAATGAGGGGTAGAGGGGGCAATATCCCGAAAGAGCTGGCGATACTTCCCAATAGCCACACAAAATCCAATCAAGGTGCGATTGCAACCCATAATCGCCACCTGGGTAGATGTCCTAAAGTTGGTCACTAGGTACCTCGGTCCAAGTGCGGCATTTAGATTTTCGGCCTAAGAAATGGGTCACGGGCTAGATCTTGTCCAAGAGGTGGGTACCTCAAGGGGGGATGCACAAAACAACCGGACCTCGGCCTTCGACCCTTCACGGGTATCTCCCTGCCTTATGGTGATTGGAACACTAGACTTGGAGGATTTGAAGTTCCCTATTTGTCAACTTCTATGTTTGAAAATGTGAGAACCAGATAACGGGGAGTTATTTGGATACCTATCCCCGAAATCCTACCTAGACTAAAAACTTCTTTTGGCACCTCCTGTGGAGGACGAATTAGTGGGTTGTTAGAAAGTTTTTAGGTGAAGTTGTTTTGTGAGGCTGGGGGTGAAAACCAACCTTGTTTGATTAAAAGTGGGAGTGGATAGTCCTATCAAGAAAAGATGGGGTGTTTTCAGAATCCCTTTGGAGGAAACCTACTTAGACCTCCACATTTCGAGAAGAGGCTATGTGAGTGAAAAAGTGACTTTTGTGTGTGAGTGAAAGTGCGCCAAGTTTTAGTTAATTAGATGTCACCTTGCTGCATGCGGACTTCGCTTGGTCCTTACAAGAGTGTGATTACCTAATTAGCTAAATGTCATTGGTACAACCTTGCGGAATTTTAAAAGCCCTAGGAAACTAGCATGTGGACATGTGGTCTGTTACCATCCTTTAACTCCCTATGTGTGAGTTAATCTAGAAAAAGCATGAAACTATCCTAGATTGAACATGTGGGCATGTGTGGGCCCGTTACAAACCTTTAAACTCTCTTAGTTTTTTTTATCTAAGAAAGAAAAATTCCAACCACTATCCTACTTTTGTGACATGTGGGCATGTATGGGCCCGTTACAAATTTAAGATATGTT
>CBVK0102562996.1:0-11652 GCA_900067695.1 Picea abies | reverse complement strand
CCCTTGTAATTGGTCCTTCTTTCTTTTTCCTAGGACTCTCGATTCACCCATACAACTAGCGGAACTCAACTCGAATGGCGAATAGGGTTTTTGGAGGCTAGGATTTCTACTATGTCGCTCATCTTCTTCCTTCCAAAGACCAAACAAGTTCACTCTGATACCACTTGTTGGGATTTAGAGCATGAAACAATAATTAAATGCAAGAAATATGATAATAGAGACAAAACAATCACTCAAATAACAAAGAAGACTTACCTGGTAAAACCCTGACAATGTGTCAAGGAAACATCCATGAGGAAAGGTATCGATATCTCTGTTATTCAAGATAGGCGTACAATTAGGCTTACCACCCAACCCCCAATACATCTCTCGGGCTTCATCGATTTATATCTATCTTGGAGTCGTTTACATAGTTATGAGAACTACCACCCATTATATAAACTTCCACTGGTTTCGGAAACCAACACCTTACATAGGAAAACTTTAGTATTTACAATTTATTTTAATTTATTGTCACAATTTAACAAAACCTACTCGTTTCCACTATAACTCAAGAGTATATCCAACATCCCACAAGCGAGATATACCAAACAATTGTGACTTAGCAAGCTCTCAGACATCCCTAAGCACACCTAAGTGGACCTCTATCCCAAAGACATCTACTCTTCTAGCCTCATCACAATGGACCAACATGTTCTAGCATTTATCATTTTTTTAATAAGATGGATGTATATATTTATACCGAAAAAATGTATATAAAAACAATTTTTATCAAGGCAAAACCCGTCATCCAAACCACCTTGTATCTATACAAGTACAACTATCAAACATTTCTCACTCCATATTTTTCGTAATTATGCCTAAAACATAATATTTTTTTTTCAAAACCTATCGCCCAAACTACCTTGTATCTATACACCTCCATCTATCAAGCATTTTAGGTTCCACCTTTTTCGAACTACCTTGTATCTATACACCTCCATCTATCAAGCATTTTGGGCTCCACCGGTTTTCTCCACCTTTTTCGTTTGGCTTCGTGCAAACTTCTTCCGTTGTAATAAAAATGCAGCCTTTAATATGTTCGCTATGCAATCAGGCATTTGCATTTTCTAACCAAAATTGAAGAGCATTATACTTACATCTCACAAGTATTATCCATTAAATATTTTCACAAGTATGATCCATCAAATATTTTTATTACCCATGAGCCAGCAGCCTTGACCTCGAACTAAGAGATTCCAAGAACATTTCACGAGTCCAGCTCTGCAAATTCCTTCTTGGTTTATATACTCTCTTCTGTTTGTGCCCGGAATTAATTATTTAACTTGCATAATTATTGTGTATATTACCGTTAGGTCTGTGAATTGATTATATATAATTAATATAAATTACAATATGTATTATGTTCTTAAGAATATTTTATAGTTAAAATTGTGTAAGAGGTTTTGAAATATTTTATAGATGTACTATGTTGTTACGAAACAGAAGTCAAGAACCATATTCTCATTGCATTTACATGTTATATTGTATGGTCAATCAACAAATTTATGGCTTTTTAAAAACTAAGCATGGCATTTATATTCTTTGTGAAGGTCCAACTTTTATGTTTTTCTATATTTAAATATAATAATATAATGATGATGAGAAGACTTTAATATAATAAAGTAGAATAATTTTTAAACAAATATTTGTTTTGTTTTAAAATTTAGTTGTTAATTTTATTAATTTTTTAATATGATATTATAATCATGATTTTTGTTTTTTATTTTTATCTTTTTAATATGTTAATATATCTTTTCATTTTTAATATTACTTTCTTTAAATCCTTATTCTTATATGATGTGTAATTTTTTTTATGTATATTTTTATCATAGTATCATAATTATAAAAAAGATGAATGGTTAAGATTTTTCCAGATTTAATATTAATAAATTACAAAGATAAATTTAAATGAAAAAATTTAAATTTAAATTTGGAAGTTTTATAAAAATAATTTTTACATAGAATTTTATTTTATATATATAGTTTAATATAGACTTTTAATATTGGGCATTATAAATGTTTGTTTTGTATAATAAATTGAAACAAAATATTTATTATTATGATGATGATCGATATCAAAATTGTTGTATCTGAACTTTAAAAAAAAAGTAAGAGATTACTTGGATTTCTTTAAAATGAAGTTTTGGTGACTTAGAAGGTTAGAATTCCCCACGGATGGGGTGACATTTGTCCAGCATTGGCAACCTGGCACTCATACGAACAGGGGAGTTAATACTCCTAACTGTCAGTCTCATATCCAGTCTGTGCAACATGCCTAGTATTCAAGTCGTAGTGGTGTTAGTGTGTTGGTGTGGTAAGGGCGATTTAATGGAACTCATTGTGAAATAACTACAGCGCACTGGAGCAGGTACGATGCAACTAGTTGGTGTCACCTCCGTCTTCATGGAACTCCTCTCTGTCACCTCGAATGTTTATATGAAGGTAAGGTCTCACAGAAATTTTATCATTCTACATTTCCATTTGGCACTTTGTTCTATGTTTGAGCCTCCTCTCCATAGGCAAGCTCTCACTCCCTAGTATTCCCTCTCCCTATAGGCATTCATTCCTTGTTTGTTCCTCACCTGTAACGTGCACACGGCTTGCTTCTCCTTGGAACTCGCTCTTTGTTTGCTTCTTCGCCTCTCTCCCCATCGTAACTACACTATGTTGAGGGAGCAAGGCAAGCCCAAAGGAGGGTCGGATTACTATAGCTTCATAGCCTAACGCAATCGCTCAGACCCCTCATTTCCCTCTAATCCATCGAACAGCTTTGTTATCCCCTCTGTCTCTGACCAGAATTGGCTTGAAGATCCCCCTCCTCCTCTAGGAAATCTAGATTCACCACCTCACTTTTTCGACCCCATGATCGACTCAAGAGGTTGCCCAATTGAGGAATAAATTACTCTAAGCAGGATGGAAACCACCACAACAATACCAAAGCCCATAAACAATGTCATCCCCTCGGCACATCCTACAATGGCTCTAGGTGGTTGTGTGGTCGAGGAAGAAATCCCCCCCAGTTAGCTGAAAGACTGGACAACAAGGAATGTCTCGGCTACCACTGAGGTGGCCCACTGGTTGGCCATGGAAGAGACTCAATCGACTGAATTCGATGCAGCAACAACGCAACATGAGGGAATGGTCGTGAGCATAGAGCAGGTTTTGCTCAACCCACACTGTTTTTTGAAATACCACCTTCAGTTGATCTTCGAGATGCGCAGGAACCTGGAGGACCAACTCCATAATCAGAGCATCCTCAGTCGTCACATGGACCTCATGTTTGACTCCCTGTCAATTATGCCTACCCATAAGCGTTGTATGAATTGCAGCCAATTGTTCGTCTTCACTTACAGCCATGATGGAAGCACGGGTTCATTGTACCTTTAGTTTTTTAAGCATTTTTTTTCAATTCTTGACAGGAATCAATTACAGTCAATTTTTGCTTTTGTTAAAACTTTGGTTTGTAGACCACCTTTTCTAGTTTCCACGCAATACAATATTTTATTTACCAAAAAAAAGAAGGTTAGAAAACCAAGAAATGATTAGAAGTGTCTCAAATTGCTATTTATTGTTATCATTTTGGTCTTTATCCATAATAATAGTTTTTTGGTTTCTAATTATTGCTCATTTTCCTTCATTTCTGGTTTTCTTTATCTTTTGAACCTCCTTCCTTAATTTAGTTTGATCTGTGGTTAAATTTGACAGTAGTTTTTCCATTTTTAATCGTCAAATGTTCACTTAATTTTTGAAATAGTCAATTTGACAAGAAAATCAAAAAAAAATCATATATATATATATATATATATAATAACAATTTCTTAAATTTGAATGGTGATTTTTGTGTAAAGCATACATAACACAAGTTATAAATTCTATAGAAAAGGCCATGCATACATGTTACAAATTCTATAGAAGATGGAGGTTGAAACTTCAAGTTGCATGCATAGCACATTGCATAAGTTACAAATATTATACCACAAGAACTTACAAGTCATCAGGATTCTTTGGAAATTGGAAACAGTGCCCAAAACATGCATGCAACTATCCAAAGAGGTAAGGATCATTAATATTAAATTGCTTATTATTTTTACAACAACCATTCTAGGCATAGAAAAAAGTTGGAACCTTTTATTTGGTGATTTTAAAAATTGAAAGTGTGTGCACGCTGTTATATCAAGGTAATCTATTAAGCTTTTCTATTTATGTTTTTAATGGTGTTGTATTCCATGTGAAATTGTTTGATGATGTTATGTTAAATACAATTTCATTAATTTTATGTTGTGTCTCAGTTGCTTTATATTTACAATAAGAATGAGCAAACACATATGACACACAATATTTAAATGACGACCAAAAATAAAAATAAAAAGTAATGGTAGGAGTGCACTCAAATTTATATCTTTATTCTAGACCCTTTTAAGTTCAAAGTTTGCATTTATGGGTATTGGAGCCTACCTATTTTATGTTTAATTATTTTGCTCGACCTTTTTGCTTTTATAAGACCACTTGTTTCAATTTGTAATTTATTTTTTTATTTCTCCTTAACTATTACTTATTCATTTCCTTTTTGATAAATTTGATATCCAATTTATGTTTCACACTATTTTTAAACCAAATTATTATTAAAAAAAAAAAAAATCTATATAAAACAGTTTTTTCCAAAAATTATTTATATATAAATATAAGAACTTTTCATATTTTAATTCTAATTTTATAATTTATTAATATCGATTTTACAAAATCTTAAAGCATTCATCCTTTTATGATTATGATACTATGTTAAAAGGAATTAAAAAAACTACAAACCACATAACAAAACCATTATAATTTTTTTAAATATTAGAAAATGAAAAAACATATTTACATATTAAATATTAAAAATTAAAATTAAAATCAATACTTTAATATTATAATAAAAAACAATAAAATTTACCCATGTAATAAAAATAAACTTTAAAACTATTTTATAAAAAAAAAAATTTATATATAAATTATTTTATTATATTAAAGTTTTCTCATCATTATATTGCATAGTATAAAACGACCTTCAGGGCGAATATAAATGCCACGCCTTACTTTTTAGAAAACCATAAATTCGGTCAGTGCACACGTGCACGATACATTATTAACATGTATTTCGATACATCATTAACATGTATTTCTCTTAATATGGAAAAAGTCATGTCCAATATTAACATGTATTTAGCTTAATATGGGAAAAGTCATGTGAAATATTAACATGTATTTAGCTTAGTACGAAAAAGATCATGCAAAGACACACAATGTGTATGTGGTTGCTGACTTTTAGTTCATAAAATTATAATAGGATATTAGTGGTTTAAATATTTTGTTTTTGGCATTTTTTTACTTCGTATTTAGGGTAAAATTAATGGGTTTATATGATTTGATTATTAAAGTTTATCAAGTATATATGTTTTATAAGATTTATTATATTAGGATAGGAATGGTTTAAATATTTTGTTTTTGGTATTTTTTATTGGGAAAATAATCCATTTACATGATTTGATTACTAAAGTTTATAAAGGTATACATGCTTTACTTATCTCTAAATTTGAATATGTAAATATATGTTTTTAATCATTACGCTCATTCAAGTTGTATATAAAATTTATATAAACATTATATATTATAATATATAGTATTATTTATATAAATTTTATAATAATATTTTGAAAATTTAATAATATATTATTACTATAAAATAATAAAATAATGTATATATTATAATATATAATTTTAAATATATATTACAGTATGAAATAGTCACTAAAGATTCATCTTAATTATTGATTTATCAATTTCTCAAATTTTGCATTAAAAAAAGGTTTTCACCTCCATAGATTTGATTCCTCTACCTTTTATAGATTTTGAGTTAAGATGAATTTATGTTTAAGAAAATATTATTACTATAAAATATATTAAAAGTATTAATAATATTAATAATTTTTTTTAACCCAATATAACACATGTTCATGTAACATAAAAAAATAATAATAAAACATTAAAATAATAATAAAAATTTAATAAATAATAATAAGAAAAATAATATCTATATATGAAATATATATTAATATATTTTATAAAATTAATAAATTATAAAATATTTTAATATATTTTTAATAAAACATTAAAATAATAAGAAATAAATAATAAATAATAATAAGAAAAATAATATATATTAATATATTTTATAATATTAATATATTATAAAGTATTTTAATATATTAAAAAATATATATTGGTGAGACTGCGTAGTGCACCCTACGTACTGCGTTGCCTTCTGGTTTACTAGGAGGGTCGATAGGTTTAGAGGGATTTTGTTGACAGTTTATCAAATCTAAACCTGGGTCGACGTATGACAGTAGGGTAAGATCAGAGTAGATCAAATGGTTAAAACCCTACAAGTAATCTAAGACCAACAAATGGTTAAACCAAAAAACAAAAGAGAGTCAGTGCGACGAAAAGAGAAAAGTCTGTGTGCAGCACAAGACCGACACATTGCGCACCAAGGAATATCTCGGGTGAGACTACGCAGTGCACCCTGCATTATGTCTTGCCTTCTGGCTTACCAAGAGGGCCGATAGTTTTAGAGGGATTTTGTTGAGAGCTTGTCAAATTTGAACCTGGGTCGACGTATGACAGTAGGGTAAGATCAAAGTAGATCAAATGGTTAAAACCCTACAAGTAATCTAAGACCAACAAATGGTTAAACCAAAAAAAAAAAGAGAGTTAGTGCAACGAAAAGAGAAAAGTCGGTGCGCAGCACAAGACCGACACATTGCGCACTAAGGAATGGTGAGATAGCACAAAGCTTCCGCACACTCAAAAATCCCACCGCGCTGGAAAAAGGACCAACAGTCTGAAAAAGGAGGAAATTGGAAAAATGGCAGTTATAGCAAAAAGACGCCAACTGGCGGTGTCTATCAAATTGAATGTCAAGTACTTTTGAAGCATCATTGCATTAATCGTGCCAACTAGCGGTGTCAATCAAATTGAATGACAAGAACTTTCGAAGCGACTTCACATTAATCGTGCCAACTGACAGCGTCAAGGAAATTGAATGTCACATACGCGTGAAGCGCCAATTCATTTAAACCACAGCTCGGGTAGCTTCTTCGAGAAGCTTCACGACACTTTATATATAATAAAGGCACATAGGCAACATAACGCTTATTATGAAATTGTGAAATCACAGAGCGATAGAGTATACAGAGAGGAGAGTGATTTAGCAAGAGATAAAGAGTGAACTGGCTCGACATAAATCAACCTTAACCACCATGGCACCACCCAAGTTCGATGCGCCGAGCCAGGCTTGCAGGAAACCTCAAAGCCATCATAGAGAAACACAACAACCATAGGGAATGGAACGGGAACCCACAAAGGCTGTGGAATTCATCAACTTGGACGACATTACCTCACCTCACATGGAATCAATGAGACCCACACCCATGGTGGAGGAAGCCCAACCAACAACAGCGGTTGGCATGGACGTAAAGATGCAGAAAATTGGACAAGGCCAGCAGGCTGAGGACACAAGTAATCCTTCGCACCCTGAACATGTTGAAGGGGCCCACAGGGTAAATGGGACAGCCCCAAAACATATAGAAGCAGTCACACCAAGACAGTCACACACAACAGAGCATGAGTAACAGCAGCAAGGGCTAGTAGAAGATGTTACCAGCTGGCCAGAAGCTTATGCTGATGAGGAAAAAATGGATTTTGGAACCTCAAGCCATCCACCACAACAAAAGGGAAAACATCCCATGGAAAGGTCACCGCGCAGACAAGCTACAATAACCATAGTCCTACCGTGCATTCTTGAATGGCTGCAGGCCACGCCTAACCTTCTGGGGTGTGTGGAAATATTGCGCACTAGGACCACGACGTGGCCGACGTAGACAAGTTCCCATAGTTTGCAAGGTAGGTTTACCTGGACAATGTAGGAACATGGCCCTTCAAGGATCCCATTTTACAACCAAAGTAGTGGGTAGTCAGATTGGCCAACACCGGAATTCTAAACATGTTGGATATTCTGCATTTTGGAAGGGGTCGGACGCAAACAACTGCGTCAAGCAATTGATGGAAATCACCCATGGAGGTTACCTATGGTTGGAAGAGCCTGTCTCTATAAACGTGGAGCTCATTTCTTTTATCACCAGTCTTCCATCTCGAGGGGAGAATCTCGCGTAGTACCTTGACGACAAGACAAACGAGAAGGCGATGGAGGAGGAGATGAAAAAGACATACAACACAGAGTGAGGGTCTCACTGAATCATTATCAAGTGTATCAGTGACCCAGGAACAAGGTTGGCCACCAAATTGATGGCTTGTAAACTACTTAGAAAGTGTCGCAAGGAGGAAGTCCCTGTCAGGGTCGTCGCAACTACAGCGCAGTGCACGGAGGGCACTATGCTCAACTAAGGCCCGTACTTGTTAAACATGTTCCATGACTACTGTAGAGACGTGTAGGATCTCGAAACATAATTTCACTACTCTTGGCTACTATTCTTGATCGCCTTGATCGGATGGAGGGAGCCGCAATACACATATTTTTGTGAGAAGACCAGTTGTTGTCGTGCAACGCAGTATACATCGTTGGGGAGCACGTCGTACCCCAAAATAAAAAGTACCAATGCAATCAAATTCGCACGATACTATAACGAGATCCAAGAGAGCATTTCTAACAGTTGGAAAATTATTCCAGAAGTGGTTACACAATACCGATACATAGTGAACTTTAAAGCAACCAGGCACACGGTATGGATCCAAGCGAGAAGGAATGGATGCAGCTTAGATACTGCGTCAAAGAAGAATACGTAAAGATGGAAATCAAGGACTGGAAAGATGACTGGAGAATTCCAATCCTCACTCAAGATATGCCTACAGGTACAGAGACCGATGCAGGGCAAGATCAGACACCTGTCGGGGATAAAGTTGTTTCGAAGAAGCCAAAGCCAAGTTAGAATTCGGCACAACAAAAGAAGGGGGGTGTTCCAAACAAAGGTACCCAGGCCGAACAAATGGAAACTACCTCAGCACCAAAAGAAACGGAAAAATGGGTTGCGACAGCACAAGTAACCTCATTGACTGCCACCACACTGGAACAAGGCCAAACCAAGAGGCCCATCATCCACACTGGGGGTGCGCACAAAAAGGCCAAGGCACGCAAGCAGCCGCAAGAATATACAATCACCGAGGACGATGTGGACCTCGTGGCCGAAAGAGACTAGGACCATGCAGCTGAGGAGTTTGAAGATGCCCATCACCAAAGAGGTCGCATTCAGTACGAGATGGCCAACATAAAGCAGGTCCTAGAGTAGATCAGAAGCGCACAGAGGACGGACATGGGAACAAATTCATTCCCCAAAGCATCAGAAGCAAACGTCGGGACTATGCCGAGAAAGCACGATACAATCCAGACCATAGCACGGGAGAGCTCAACTTTCTATATTATACCCAGCATGTTGCGCATGGATGAGATCGTCGCCCAAACACCTGTGAAAGAGATGGCATAGATACAGTTGGTAATGCAGTGACTACCAACCAAGGAACTGTACAAATTACAAGTCAGTGTCATGCAGGAGGTGCAGTCGTGCGCACGAACAAAAGCAATAGAGTTGTAGCAAAAGAAGGCTATCAAAGAGGAGTTGGGATTGGTGCTCGAGTAGGTCAAGATTGAGACCAAAGTCGAGAAGGATCACGCATATAGGCTCGAGCAGGGAGTGGTTGCAGCCTATAACAAGATCTCTAATAGCACACAAATAGCAGAGCCCACTACAGCACAAAAGATCAATCATATTGTGCAAACAATTGATCAATATAGGTAGGAGATTGAAACTCTCTGGGAACAACTCATTCCTACAACTCCCCCAGAGGTGAAGGAACAAAGGAAGCAGGAAGTTGTAGGACAGATGGAGGAAATATAACGACAAGTCAGCGCAACTGTGGACTTGTTTGAGAGGGCGACGCAGTTATGGACAGCGCTAGAAGAAGATGAGCGGGTCTAGCACTGGGACCAAGAACAAGAGAAGATAAGCACAGCTATCCAAAACCTCAAGCAGAAGAAGAAAACAATGAACATAACCAAGCTCCTCAAAGGCTTGCAAGACATGAAGAAGCTGCAAGCAGAACCAGTAGTTGCGCAGACGAAAAATAAGGACCAACAAGCTCAAATGGAACCTCTCCAAGAGCTAGCCACGAAGGTTATTGCGCAAGCAGAGGAGGCAAAGAAGAACATCGCACAAACAAAGGCAGAGTGCGCAAAAATGATCTGGAAGGATATCACATCACAAGTGTTAGATGCGTTCAAAGAAAAGGTTGTACAGGCTCAAACACAAGAAAGGGAACTTGCAAACAAGTTCCACACTCTAGCAGGAGTTGTTGAGGAAGCGCGCACAGTCTAGGTGGCTAGGGACGAGCCACATGTCAGTGTTGGAGGCCTGTTGAACGAAGGTCCAGTTTTGGGAAAAGGCCATTTTTTTAAAGAAGAGCATGAAGGAAAACCAACACATACAAGGGAAGCATGTGAGGTGCACATGCAAGGGAGACCTAACGACATTAGGGTTAGGGTTTTTGAAGAATATGGTAATGGTTGATGATCCAAGAATATGTATAAATAGTACCTAGGAGGTCTAGGGAAGAGCCTTGCCCGACTGAAGAGTGAAGAGAGAGATGAAGGTTGTAAAGCTTGTAGAAGTTGCCTTATTTTTGTAAGCGGGTGAGCTAGAGGAGAGTCGAGCAACTCAATCATGAGGGTTAGATCGCAGGCTGAGGATCTTGGTGTGATCTAGTCAGCCTCACAGGGATCGGGAAGCCTATTGAGATTGTAAGACCCAAGACTGTAATCACGCGCGGCGCGATCTAGTGTTGAGAAATAATAAAAGAGCTTAAGAGCCAGATATTTGTGGACATATCCCATGAGGAGGTGAACCATGGTAGAACTTGTGTTATGTGACTGAATGTATGCATCTCCATTTTTGTTAATGATAAAATGCTAGATGAATGAATAAAGGAACTAGTTAGATAAGATATTATGCATGCATGAGTAAGAGTGACTGATTAATTAACATGTTAGACTAAATAAATGAATATTACAAGGTACAACCGTAGATCCCCACTCATTCCCATGCTACAAGCATCTGAGCATTGCAGCCACCCATAGAACTATCTTGAGTGAGACTACGCAGTGCACCTTGCGTACTGCGTTTCCTTCTGGTTTACCAAGAGGGCCGATAGTTTTAGAGGGATTTTGTTGGGAGCTTGTCAAATTTGAACCTGGGTCGATGTATGATAGTAGGGTAAGATTAGAGTAGATCAAATGGTTAAAACCCTACAAGTAATCTAAAACCAAAAAATGGTTAAACCAATAATGGGTTGTAATTATTTGAAGATATATTTATGTGTCTATCTGTTATTAATAGAAACCACAGGGGTTATGATGGATCTATGTTGGTTGTAATTGATGATGATGATGATTAACGCCCACTAAGACCAAATTGGTCTATCGTAACTTAAGAGGATAAGTGATTACTTGCGATTCTTTAGAATTTTGTTTCTGTGCTCAAAAAGAATTAAGAGAAGCTTTCCAAG
>CBVK0102562965.1:0-14607 GCA_900067695.1 Picea abies | reverse complement strand
GGTACCTTAGTACAATCCAATGAATGCGAATAAATGTGTTGAAGTCGAGCACTCGATAGAATCTCTCAATCAGGGGTCAGTGATGTGAACCCACTATCGAAAGTGAAGAAACCTGCCATTGAGGCATGCATGTTCTAAGGTACTAAATGATTTCTAAGTCTTGTTCGCGGATGATGATTTTAAGTCGATAGGAAAAAACTCGTCACAGGAGGGCCTTGATGTATCCCCCATCAATGACATGAAACAAGTGACATATTTAAGGTAGATCAAAGTGTGAAGATGATTTGAAACTGACACAGGGAAGGTCGACATGGTAAGAATTGATAACTGCAGATGGACGACTCTATAGAAGGCTCGTGTAAGGTTGGAATTCTCTCGAACATATTAACTACACGACAATGGTCTTGGCAGCATTGACTCAAAGACGACCCGAGATATGAACTTGTAGAAGGTCAAATGAGAGACAAATGAATTTCCCAACCTGGATTCAATGATGAAGGGGGTGTCATGTTCAAGAGAGACTATTACTGCCACTAACACAAATACAAAGACACATTTCTTTCCCAAATTTTCCCCCACCATTTCTGGCAAGTACCTCTTTATTTTTACATAAGCTTGAGGAGGATAACATATGCTTGTTGATGTAAGTTCATCCTTCGAATGAGTCCCTCAGAGTATGTTTAACAAACCCTAAGAAGGAGTGGTTCAGTTCCATATAGGTCTTTCAATGTTTGTTTAACATGTCCAAAGAGAGAAAACTCAGTGGTTTTTTATGTTTAGAGAGTCTGGAAAAAAACGTAAAGAGGACTCTTTCAGTTCCTTTTTCATAAATTAGTTTAATGAGACCGAAAAAGTGATAAACTATCGCCCATCAAACGTTTTCTTCAAATACTTTTACGAGCGTGAAAAGAACAAGGTCACTCGGCAATCTTTTCGTTTTTACAGAGTGTGAAAAGAGCTTAAAGGATACTCCATGAGTTTCAATTTTCATGTTACCATGATGAGTACGAAAAGGCGACAAAAGTGTACTCGGTTGCATTCTCATTTATTTATGAGTGAGAGAACGAACAAAGACTGAGCTCAAGGTTTTTTTTGAAAAACCTAAAAAGTATTTGTACATGTGACAAACGTAAAAAAACAAATTAAGAAAAGTATCTGTATTTCATCATTCAGGCTCCAAGATCATTCACCTGCGAAAAAATTACAACACTCACAATACCAGAAGAACATTAGGTTTTATATAAAATGAATAAAATAATATAAAATATCAATGAAAAAGTAAAAAGTGAATAAGTATATGTGAAAATTCATTTTTACCATTTCATTGTCAATTTACCCAAAACTTGTCCAAAAAACCTTTTTTTACCTCAAAATTCCTCTATCAATTGCGAGAGGCACGAGCAACCATTCGATGAAAAACTTCCGCTAAAGAGGTAATATTCTTGTCCTCTTTCTTTTCCATAGGTCAAATTTCTTTTTCACTGGTTAAAAAATAGTTTTTGGGTTGGATTTTAGGCCGGTGGGTGTGCATAGGGGCTGCCGCAGGTGGTGTATATCAGGACCTGCGAAAAACATAGGCTTCCGCAGGTAGCCTTTGGTTCACCTGTGGAATTTCCGCACTGCGTATAAAACCCCACTTGCAGTGAGTGAAACTCAAAATTTCTTTATGTGCATTTAACAAATAAAAATTTACAAGAAAGTGAAATAAAGGTGTTGACTCAGGTTTTCGAGTATCAAAATGTTGGAGTGGAGGGAGAGACAACATGAGGATAATGATTACATCGCCGGGAATGTCCTGGGCACAGTTAATGCCCTCCGACAATGCGAGCTCCTGAAGTTCTTCAAGATTCAGGGCATGAGGGCCCAACTGAGGTTACTTGAGTACTTAGTCCACATGTTGGATGTGGATCAACAGGTTTTTCATGTGGGAGCCCACTTACTCGCCATAGATATCGAGGATATCTACTTTTTGATGGGATTATCATGCCATGGATCCCATGTGACCTTGACAGGTGGCATAGGTGGCGGTTTACAAATGAGTGAGTATGTCCGCCGGTATTGTGATCCCGATGCTGAGAGAGGTAAGGGAAAATTTTCCATTAGGGGTGTCCGAGATTTACCCCTACAGACTATCCTGTTCACTAGCTCACGTATGGAGGGGAGTGCATCTCCTCACATGGTGCTCTAGAGTTACTTCTAGTATGCAGTGGAGTGCATGGAGCCTCTGGTATTTAACTGGAGTGACGAGGTTCTTTGTAGTATGAAAAAACAACTGACAAAGTGAAAGAAAGGTGACCTGAATCAATTTGGGTATGGATCCATTTTAGTGTAATTCTTCCTTGAGAGGGTTCCTCATTTGCGCTTACAGGTAGAGTGGGGCCTGTCGGCCCCATAGGATCCAAGGATGAAAAGATGGTGTGACCTCATGGCTCGACACGTGGCGTGCCCCATCGTTAAATACAACGATGTGTTCTTTGATTGGATGAGGCCTCAACTACTTATGGGAGATGATTATGCGTATGCCAGGTTGGACTTTAGAGGCAACCCAGACTTGGTTCTGCCTGAAGGATTTCAGTGGGGGAACTTAGGTAAGAATTACATTTTTTGTTTTTATATTGTTTTTGTAAACTTTGAAATATGAAGTATTTTTTGTGTTTTTAATCCAATGACTAATCAAAAGATCTTTTGACAGTGCAAATGTAGGACCACACCAGCCTCCAGGTACATCTCCCATCTAGAGATGAGGGGAAGAAACCGAGGTAGAAGGATGGGATGTCAGTGATTACGAGGCAATTGAGCAGAACCTAGAGGGGTTGACAACGAATGTTCCAGACATCTCTATCGATGAGATCCCAAGACGATATCAGCGCCATACTCTAGGCGTATCCGATTATCTTAGTTGATTGCTCTGTAGGGTGGCACGAGCAGTTATGTGTTATCGTGAGCATCATCCTTGATGCCATTTTGTATATGAAGCCATGCGCTTCACATTTTGATATTTTGGTCTACGGACGAAAAACACAGTTTGTAAAAAACTTTTATCATTATATATACATGAGGCTTCTATCGGCTTACTTGATTTATGTACAAAATGTGATTGGATTTATAAATGTCTCAAATTTCTATCTAACACATAATTATCTAATGCATCTGTTAATGTATTTAGACATCTAGGAATGTGTTGATATTCAATATAATCAAAATGATGTTCCAAGAGGTGAATTCGTAAATATACCCATAACAAAGTAGGACTTCAGATAGTGTAGACATTACTCAGTTGTAGTACTACTAACTGCGAATCAAGTCGTACAACAATATGACAGATTCCAAGTGAGACAACGTCGGTCAACAATTTGATGACTGCACCGTACTTCGTGATATTTTTAGTTTCCCGATCGAGGCAAACACCGTGTAGACTGATTAATTCATTCGTGGGTGCATAGATTTCCCACGCAGCAGATGCTAAGTTCTAAGTACTATGAATAGCGCCATCGGCGAAGCCAATGTAGGGTAGTGAAGACACTGACATATGGAAACCAAACACAATGCAAGGTAAGAGGTTGGGGGACGAAACCAAATAACGAAAAAGCACATGAAAAGTAGCACACAAGAGTATGATACAATAAAAATACAAGCACTCATGCAAAGATAATCTAATCATAGTACTTCTTCAAGTAAATCCCATTTCTAGGTTCACACAAAGGAATGCCATCATAATCTACTAACTCATAAGCTCCCTTCTCCAACACTTGTTTGACAATATAAGGGCCTCATCTCATAGCCTTGAATTTTCGAGCCCCTAGTAAATCACGATCTTGTTCGTAGAGGAGAACTAGATCACCTTCAAAGAAAACACACGGCTTGACATGCTTTTCATATTGTTCTTTGACACGTTTTTTCTGAGCTTCAATAACTAGGGTAGCATCATGACGGGTATTATCTAATTGCATTAGGTACAATAGACGTTCCTCTTCAACAGAGATGTTGGGGAGAATTTCAACAACTAGCTTCAAATATGGTATCTCACATTCAATAAGCAGGAAAACTTCGATACCATACACTAATTGGAAATGCGTAAATCTCGTGGTAGACTTCACAGATGTACGATAGGCCCATAATGCTGAAAACAAAATCGTGTGCCAACTTGTCTTGTGATATCCTATTATCCGTCGAAGCATATTAATAAGAACTTTGTTTATTGCTTCAACCTGACCATTGGCCTGTGAATAATAGGGGGTTGAGTTTTCATGTCGAAGACCCAACTTTTCAGTAAGCTTGGACATCATGAAATTTTGAAAATGGCTATTGTGATCAATGACGATAGCTTACGAGATTCTAAATTGAGTGATGATATGATTGAATATGAACATGGCTGTAGTTTTTCTGGTATTATCGAATGTAGGCATCTCCTTGACCCATTTAGTGAAATAATCCATGGCTAAGATGATGTATCCATGCCCCCCCAGTTGAGTGAGGTTTACATGTCATGAAGTCAATGCCCCATTTTGTGAAAGGACCAACAGAAACTACAGGTCATAAAGGAGCGAGATGAGATCTTATCTTGTTATTATACGTTTGACAAACATGACACTTTTGGACATCAGTAATACAGTCTTTAAACAAAGAAGGCCATAAATACCCTGCTCATAAGATCTCTTGGGTAGTGGCATACCCAGACATATGACCACCACATGCTCTAGAGTGGCAGTCATTCAAAGCTTTCTCAGCCTCATCATAGGTGAGACATCATCGAAAAATTGAGTCAAAACCACAGTGATAAAGAGTGTCACCAAGAATTATGTATTAAAGGGCTTGATACCATATACGACGATGGTCCATACTAGAAATGTCAGGCTGGAAAATTTGAGTCTAGAGATAAATGATGATATTTCTGTACCAAATGTAATCAAAACTGATCAGAAAAAGGGATTCATCAGGTAAGGAATCCTCTGCCACATTTGCTGTATCAGTCGAGGGAAGATCACATATAAATTCAGCAAATACCAAATATTTATTAGACATAGCACATTCAAACTGTAAGTTGAACTCTTGGAGAATCACTATCCATTTGGAGTACTTTCCCCCTAGAAATTGGCACGTAAGGATATGCTGCATAGGGTTGCAATCGAAAATGACAGTGGTCTTATGTAATAAGATATAATGAAGAAAACGTTGGACAACTTGGACTTATTCCAAGGCTAGTTTCTCCACATGTAGGTATTTGGCTTCGATAGTTGTGAGATTCTGATTCAAATAATAAATTACATGCTCGTCGTGAGAATCATCTTCTTGGACTAAAACCATGGAAATGGTGGAGTCCGAAGCGGCGAGGTAAAGGAAATAGTCTCGACTATAATCGGGTGGGAAAAGGAGTGGTGTATGGGTTAAGGCAAGTTTTAAAGCTTCAAAGGATTTATTGGTGGTATTGTCGCATACAAACTCGTGACATTTCTTCAATAGTCGAGTAAAACCCTCTGTTAACTCAACGTAATTTGGGATGAAGCGATGCAAAAAGTTTTCCTTCCCTTGCAAACTTTGAAGTTGGCATAGTGTGGAAGGAGGAGGTAGATTAAGGATAGCCTCAACCTTCAAAGGGTCTACCCTAATTCCATGAAGTGACATAATAAAACCCAGAAGTTGACCGGATTTCACACAAAAAACACATTTGCGTGGGTTTAAACGTATACGATAGTAACGACAATGAATGAAAATGGCTCGGAGATGGGCCAGGTGATCTTGGGGATGCATGGAATGGGCCGGTAGATCATTGAGATAGGTCATACAATGTGCTTGATATCCTGACTATCATAAGACATGACACGTTGAAAAGTCACACCAGCATTATTTAAACCGAAAGGCAGTTTCTGGTAGGCAAAAGTACCCCAAGGACAAATGAAAGAAGTCTTGTGTTGATCCACGGGAAAAATATTAATTTGATTATAGCCGGAGAAACCGTCCATTAAGGAGAATATTTCGCTCCCAAAGCAATCATCGACAATCTGGTTAACAAAGAGGATTGGATTATTGTCCTTAGGACAAGATTTATTGATATCCCTATAATCTACACATACATGGATCATGCCTTGTTTTTTTTTACCGGAACGAGATTGGATACCCAATCGGTTAAAGCCACAGGATAGATAAAGTCTGCCTTAAGAAGTTTTTCAACTTCGAGCTTGATAGAAGTGTCTTTACGAGGGTGGATTGGGAGAAGTCTATGCTGGGCAGGTTTATTGTCCGAGTAGGTCTTAATTTCATGTACAATGATATCAAGGTCAATACTCGACATCTCTTCATAGCTCCAAGAAAAAACGTCACAAAATTCTTGAAAAATGTCTTTATAAGTGACGACTTCATCATCAGAACATGTGGCTCTGATGTGAACATTTTCGACAAATCCAGGTTTAATGGATATGTCAAGAGGCATGGTGGGTGAAATATTACTCAGGTTCCCTTCATATAGCACATCGTTGGATGACTTGGGAATAGAGGAAATGACAGCAACGGTTGATAAAGTCGAAATCCATTGATAACTCTCTATGGTGTGCTACTCTAGGAAGATAATGGAACGATGATGTCCATTGTCCCATGGGGTGTCTTCCATGGACATAACTGCCATGATCATCTCATCCATAGGAAATATCACATGAAATGGATTGGGAGATGAATCACCAAGAGAGGGAGTAGAAGGGGTTGTCGATTGAATGGCTTGATAAACATATTCAAATGGACTTAAAGGTATTTGTTCGCCATAGCGAAGATAATCACTAGGATCAGGTACTATCCATGGGTCATGAGACATGGGGGTTTTGTGGACAGAGGTGGAAATCATGTTGATTGAGGTGAAAAAAGGAGGTGGAACATTGGGTGATGGTATGGGGAAGGTACACATCAAAGTGGAATCTTTCAGAAGACCCACACCGACATTCTCGTACCCAGGAGGTGTCTTCGAGATAAAGGGTACGTTCCTAGTATGAGAATTAGAATTGAAAAATGTCAGTTGGTCAACCGTAACGATTTTTCCTTGATGTGGGAAATGTAACACACAGAAAAGGGTCGACACGATGACATGCATGAAATCAATCCAACTACGGCCAAGTAAGAGGTTATAGTCAAGAGTCACATCAAATACCTTGACCTCGACGTTGAATGATTTTCCTTCCAATGTAATAGACAATGAGGGAAGAACACCGTAGGTTTTAAAACCAGATACATTGAAAGCCTTAAGTGTATTGTGTGATTCAATGAGGGGAGGAGAGCCAATGGATTTCCAACAAGTAACTGACATAACACATGTCGAGGCACCCTCGTCGATAACGGTTCGACAGATATTCTTGTTCTCGACAACAACTTGAATCTGAAATGCTAACTGAGGAGGTAGACTTGGAATGTGGCCTTCCAAGTCAAAGATTATCAAATTCATATCTATGGGGTCAATTCCACCAATGGCCTTTAACAGTGCCTTCCGTTGAGCAGGAAAAATTTGAAGGACTTCAAGAGCTGACATCGCAGAGGGTTCTTACGCAAGGTCTTCTACAATGTTGTATTTTTTAGCATCATGCGCATGAGGATTAAAGGTATATTTCCGAACAACGCCCTTTGGGGGAGGGGAAAGAACTGTATCGGGACTCGATCGTTCGAGATGAAGAGGACCATTGGGAGGTGAAGCTGAAGGAGGCAGTTGAACCAACGAAGGTGGTAAATCGTCAACTTTCTCCTTTGAAGGAGAATAATCTTTGGCTCGAGTGGTGATTGAAACGTTGTTCTTGGTAGAATTACTAGTACACTTAAGGACATACGAAGTGGTGGAAGGAGAGGAGTTAGTCATGAATGACAAATTGGGCCTACTGTTGAGAAGGGAAAGGTTGTGATAAAATGATAGGTGTGGGAGGCTTCCCGGTCCCTTGAAGGAACTTATTGACCTCAGCACGTCTTGGACAATCTTTCATGTAGTGATCATCACCACATATAAGGCAAGGATATTGAGGTTTACGCTTATCCTTATTGTCAGTAGACTGTGTCTTGGGTTTATCAGATTGCAGATTATTATTTCTATCCTCCTTATTCTTACCATTTCATTTTTTAGATTTATTTTTGTCGGCAGGGGTAGATTGAGTGAAGTTTACATTAGAAATTTTGTCAGTGGAAGGAGTAGGAGTCAGAGAACTTTTAACATTAGAAGTAGTAGATTTGGGATTAGTGCGAGTGGCCGACGTGGATTTTGCATCAGCATGGAAGGTGCCAATCACACCATCAACAACATGAGAAACTGCTGGGGTTGTTGAGGTAGCGGTGGTGGAAGGGCAAGGAGCGTCAGGGAGTAAGTCATAAAGAGTGCCCATTTGCGAATAAACAAGATCTAGGTACTGAGTGTGACTAATTTCCTATTATTCAGTGACAAATCCATCCATGGAAATATCATGGGAGATTTTATTGATGAATGATTTGGTGAACCATTCAGCCAATAATTGATCAGGAAGGTCATGTTTGATCAAGCATCTCCTTCATCTCCATTCATGAATGTGATCGCAAATGTGAGTGGCAGAGGATTTCTTAAAGGAACTTAAAATCTCATTTCCTATCTTGTAGCAGATGGGCAATTGATAATGTGTGAGAAAATCTATGGCGAGGGTGTTGAAGTCGTTAAAGAAGCCCTGCGGTAATTATATGTACCATTTTGCAGCTGAACCTGTGAGAGTTCGTTGGAAGAGTCATAACCGAATGGAGTCATCCATCAAAGAGTTGGATGAGCACCAAAGGTGAAAATTCATAACATGGTTGTTTGGGTATTCTCCTGGTTTACCATCAAAATTGGGAATGTCAGACGGTAACTTGGCTGGTATAATGGGCCAATGGGGAGAATATAAAATAGGATCATTCAAGATTCTAGACAAGTCGGGTAAATCCAAAGTGGCTAAAAAGGGCAACTGTCGATTCACTTGAGGATACTAGTGACTTTGGGGAGGAAGTCCCATCGGTATACCAGTAGGACCGTAAGGAGTCTGCATGTAAGTCAAAGTTCCTGACAGATTCAGACGTGGATTTGGAGGCATGTAGCCCATAGGGTTGGGTTGGTTGGAAATGTTGCCTTGAAAAGGGACACTAGACTGAGCGTTTAGACCCCAAGTAGGGTTTAAAGAGTGAGGATATGGTTGGCCAGAGTGAGGAGGAACAAAAGAGGTGACTTGAGGCTATTTCCCCCCAGAGGATTGTGTGTTTCTTTGGGTAAGAAGGTTCCATAGTTGGGCCAATGATCTCGATATGTTCTATCCTTATAGTGGGCTATAGAGTCCAACCTGAGGTTTTCCTCCAAGTGGAGGATACCCCCCAACGTGAGATTTCCCTCCAATGGGAATATGGTAACCAAAAGTGAATGGATGATAGGTGCTTCCAATTGGATTGGAGCCACTAGGGCCGTATCACCCAAGAAAAGGTGGATAAGGCCCTCCAGAGAGGACCTGGGATGGTGAAGGAACAAAATCGACAACAACATTGTACCTAGGTGGAACAAAAAATCCAGAAACTTTGGATGGAACCTAGGTAGGGATGGCAGTGGAAGGATTCAAAGAGAGATACCCAGGAGGAAGTGACAGGATAGGTCTAGATGAGAGTGGTGTGCCAATGGGAGATTAGCTAACCACCACATTCCCGATAGGAATAGTCATAACATGTGGGACCATAGTAGAATGGGCCATCTGGAGAGAAAAAGTTGAGCTAGGACCAACTAACAGTGTGTCTGGATTGATGGTGATGTTGCTAGTTGTACCCGTAAAATGGTCTAAAGGTATCATGTAGGTAACAGACGTTTCAGGAAGTTGGGAGATGATAGGTGTATTAGAACCTTCCCCTAAGCCGTAAAGTTCCTGCATCATCCGAGGTGGGCTTCTAAATATGACGACGGTCCAAAGGGGATTCTCGACTCCAGGTCCTGTACAGGGTCCGTTCGATATTCTAGAAGTGTCAACAACAATGTCTCCTAATGAATTCATCCGAAGAATACATCTCTGGTATCCAGGAGGAATGCAGAAAGCCTCTAGAGAATCATAAATAATTCAAAAGCTTTCTAAAGAGGCAGAACCTTCCTCTTGTGAGGTTACAATGTCCTGGACCTCGCTCTATTGAGGAGATCCCTCCAGTGGATTAGGATGCAAAGGGAGATACCCTTTCGAGTCTTTCAAGGGTAGCCCTTGCATCCTATGTGAACGACGTGGAGGGTCGATGTTGGCCGAACCAAAAATTTTACGGAAAAAATCTATGGCCAACTATGGAAACAAACAACACTCACTAATAAAATCTAGAAATCAAACCAAGCAAACAAACCTTCTGATTTTGAAGTCACTAGTTGGTGATGAAATCCAATGTCGCGAAGTCAAGACAAGAAGGGGCTAGGATAGAGCGGGTGGAAAAGTTACATTGACAATCTGCTTAACGGACTTACATCATGGTGCAAGCTCCCACACATAATTTTGGGTATACCCTCCAAGTAGCCCAAGTGAGTCTGGACAACGTCGATTCCAGGTACCATGAAGACTTTCCCCTCCACAATCACCTCGTGTAGGACCCTAAAAATATAGGATACTAAGGTTACCAAGAACAAGAATGATGCTTGGGGAAACAATCGACAGTCCCATCCACGTTCAAGGGCAGGGTATCTAGCCCAAAATCAACTTGACATGCTCCACTCATAATTGTGGTTATACCTTCAAGTGACCCCCACAATATGTGCAATCTCTACACCAAGACCAACAAAGCAGGGTGAGTAACTCTGCCAGCCTTAATGCGACCTTAGGTTTGATCCTTGTGTGAGAAGGGCTTCAAGTGGATTTGAAAAATCCCTATCAAAAGATGTTATAGTGTGTTTTATGCTTTTGAGAGTGTGTCTCACAACCTATTCCAAAGCGCTAGCCTAGCTAATGTTGGTGGAAAGAGTTTCTAGAAAATAAAAGTTACTAATAAATTTTAAAATTACGTAGTATTTTAGAGGCTGTTGTTTACGCAAGAGGGAGATGGAGATGAAACTGATGTTGTATGAGACCTTCACCCAATAATATGAAAAAAGAGATGAATGATGCAATGTTTCAGTTCAATGAACTCTAATTACAAGAGGGAGAAAGTATTTCTTCGGAAAACACGAAAACTATGAAATATAATTTTGTTTCCTTGAATGAACACAATTTCAAACAATCATAAGCAATGGAATTTTCCAATTTGTTCTCTTATAAAAATAAATAAATTTGAATGCAAATTTTTTTCTTATGAATGATTACTACAAAAAATAGATGGCTTTAATTCTTCCTTTCCAAAACCAAGTCAGGGATATAATGAAGAAAGGAAAAGTAATCAAAGAAAATCGATACACTCAAAAAATACCCAAATCAAACTTTCAATGAAGATAAAAATGAAGATGACAATAAAATGTTTGCTAAAAGAAAATTAGAATGACTTTCCAATCAACAAGCAATCCAAAAAATGTAAACAATCCAAAAACTTAAATCAAATCAAGGACTTTCATAAATCAAGCACTCAGGTCTCAAAATCAGAGATTATATCCTTGTTGATAAAAATCAAGAAGCAAATACTTGTAAAATGATGAAGAAGGGATTTCAATCCCTGAAAACCAATCAACAACAAGTCTTACACTCATAAAACAATCAAGTACTGGCACTAAAATTTCTTCCCAGGTGATCAAAGAAAAATTGGGTAGTAGAAGACAAAAAGACCCAATCCAAAACAATTTACAAGCAATGTTGCAGCCCAGCAGTAGGGTACAGTGAGAGAATTAAAGGTTTCCATAGGCTAGCTATGGGGTAGGTTGTGGAAAGTACGCAATGGTATAAACAGTTAGGGTGTAGGTATCTAAGGTTTCTGCAAGATATATATGGGATACAATACATAAATGCTTGTAAACAAAGGAAAATTGGAAAGAGGGCAAAGAGTCTAAAAGAACTTTCAGATCCAGAGAGTCTGAATGGATCCCCCATAGAATCAAAGATTGGTTTGAGATGAAAAGAGGTAGGCTAAAGGAAAATGGATAGAAAAAAACCATAACAAGTTGTATCCCCAGTATGGTCACCAATTTTGTTATTGGATAAATCGGTGAATGCAGACATAAACGAATCTCCCTAGATCCACCTCGATCTAGAACAAAACAAGACAAAATATGACACATTCTCTAAGATTTAATCATTGAGTTTACCATCAGACAATAGATGAATGACATACCTTTGAATATCACTTCCTTATATCTTTGTTGTCCCTACTCTGCTTCAATGCTCTTGTGATATTGGATTTGCAATGAAACACAAACCAACCAAAGTGAAAGAAACAATAGTATATTCAATGAAAACTTACACATGTGATCAAGGAGTCATGTAATAAAATGAGAATGATTTTATGGGAAAAAAACATGCCACTGTATTATATTAAATAAAAGTGGAAGATACAACCAAATAACCTTGATATTGCAAGGTTCCCTTTTGGTAGTCCTTTGATCCAACACGCACACTTGCTCCAAACTATCATGATTTTTAGATACTTAGGTGTTAGTTAAGATCTACTTGGTCTATTGTGTCATAAGGTAAAAGTGTGTTTTCTAGTGTGTTTCTTTAGTATGCATTTGTAGTTAGGAAATCCGACACTTCAAGTATAAAAGTGAATCACTATAAGTAGCTTTAATATTTTATTTTGAGTTATTTATTTTGCATGCAACTTTCTTTATTTTAGAGTTATTTATTTTTCATGCAGTTTTCTTTGTAAAAGTGAGACCCACTTCTCTTTATAAAACTGGGTCACTTCACAAAGCAACTTACACTACCACGTGGTCCTTTTGTTACCATTTATGCCTTTTTTTAAAAAGGGCATAACTTTCACATCCGAAGTCCGTTTTCAGTGCCGTTGTTTTTAAAACCACATATATTTTCGAGATCTTTCCATTCAGATCATCATTTTAAGTTTTTAAGTCTGTATTATTTGCATATTTAATATGGATTCTACAAGTAATCTCTTACTTACCAGCACCAACTACTTCCAATGGAAATCCCATATGGAAGATTTATTAAGAAGTAAAGGATTTTACCAAATTACCTTGGGAAATGAAACAATACCCACTGATGCTGATAAGAAAGACAAATGGGATAATAGGAATGACGAAGCACGTGGATTAATTAAAATGTCCATCTCTCTTGATTTAAGGTTCCACCTTCAATCACTTGATCAACCCAAAGAATCTTGGGACAAGATTGAATCTGTGTTTGGTAAACACAATATTATTCGAGCACAACAGTTAGAAAATCAAGTACTGACTTTAAGACCAAATGATTTTTCTTTCATTGAAGACTATCTATCTAAGTTTAAAACACTCAAACTTTTATGTGAAGAATGTAAGATAAAGATAGAAGAAGATCGTTGCATCTATATTATACTTTCTAAGCTAGGTAGTGCATATTCTATGTTTGTATCTACCTTTTATGCCATGCAAGAGGCTCTAGGGGAAGCTTATTCAAAACCCAGTCTTGAGAGCTTTTGTGATTCTTTGATTAGAGAGCAAGATAATCTTGTACAACTTGGACTGATCAGCACTACAAGTACCTCCAACAAAGCGTTAGTTGTCCATCAGAAAGATAAACCCAAGAATACCAAGAAGCAACATCCTCGCCACAACAACAAGCAATATAGGGGTCCCAAACTCACTCAGATAGCTTCCGCTCCTAATGGTACAAAGGAGAAAAATATAAAATTAAGAATACTAACAGACATTGCAACTTTTTTGATAAAGATGGTCATGATGAGTCCAAATGTTTCAAGAAGATGAAAACTTTAGAAGTAGTGGTGAAGAAGCACACCATCAATATTGATTCTACTTCTTCTTCTTCTTCTCATGGACATGCACTTTCTACTTCTGGTTTCTCCTTCAATACAAATTCTACTTCTACTTCTACTTCTAATGAGTGTCTTATTGATTCTAGATCATCCTATCATATGGCTAAGGATAGAGCCATATTTTCTACTCTAAATGAATGTAACACCAAGCAAATATTTTTTTGGTGATGATAGATCTCTTAGTGTTGAAGGATCTGGAACAATTCAAGTAGAAAATGGTCATTTCAATGATGTATTATGTGTTCCAAGTATTTCTTGTAACCTTCGATCAATATATCAAATCACTCATTCAGGTGAAGGTAAAACTATAGAGTTTTTACCTCACCAAGTTGTAATCAAAGATCTAAAAGATCCTAAGCATGTTCTTGCAACTGGAATTGCTGATGATATTACCAGGTTGTACAAATTTGACAACTTTGGGTCATCATCTTTTTCATTAGTTTTTGTTGCTCATAGCGATGACTTGAGAAAACTTTGGCATGAGTGGTTTGGTCATCTAAACTATCGCTCATTGCAGCAACTATGTAATCAATGGATGGTGACTAGTCTTCCTCTTGTTTCATGCAGAGATGGTGTTTGTACCGGTTGTGTTCTCAACAAACATCATCGGAACAATTTTGAAAAACGTGCCTCTTGGCATGCCTCAGGTCCTTTGCAGCTTGTTCATAGTGATTTGTGTGGTCCACTTTCTTCTCCTTCCTTTTCTGGATGCAAGTATTTCTTAACTTT